>CM040911.1:34626378-34848878 GCA_023029165.1 Gobiocypris rarus | reverse complement strand
CCTCCGTGTTCAAATTCACAGCCCGAAACCCTGAGATAAGCCTTTTCAGATTTAGTCTCAGCACTGGATCACATTTCTGGAACTACAGAATAACTTGTGTTTCTAAAGACACACATCATCATATCGGCACCGGCAACATGAATCTCTGCGTCTTCAAACTCAAACTATTATTTTACACAAGAAGCTCACCCTGTCCACGCCCTTTCTCTCTCCAGAATTTTTCAAATCCATAATGCTGAGCACAGGCTGCAGAAAAGGGCCCTGTCACAACACAGTTAAAAATGTTTTAATATGCTGCCTTAATATCCTGACAAGGTGAAGAAATGAGAACGAGAGGTATTAACTCTTGTCATTGTCAACCCTAAAAACATTTCAAAATATTACAGGCTCAAACCCACATGACACATATCCTTCAAGACATCTGTTTTTGTTTACGTATGGGCAGAAAAAAAAAGATCAGAAACTGTGAAATTTTTGGCACTAACTGTGCTAATGAATCCACAGTGTGCTTTGGACTGCAATTTATGCCACTCAGTATGAACATGCAGGCACCTCTTCATTAAAAACTAAGGACTATAACAAAGGCGTGACCACCTATCCAAGAGGCTGTCATTACTGCATCACTCTTATTAAGCCTTGAGCTATCTGGCATATCCGTATTAGCATTATGCTAATATTTGGGTAAATAAAAGCAGCTGGCTGTTTATTCTCTGGTTAAAAAAAAGCCTATCCCAATCTCAAAAAGCAGGGAAACTGGTTAAAAAAGACTCATTAGGTGGTTCAAGTGAATAAAAAGCAGCGTTTTTCTTTTCTTATTATAATGGTGTCCTTGTTCTG
Organism: Gobiocypris rarus; assembly: GCA_023029165.1. NCBI lineage: Eukaryota > Metazoa > Chordata > Actinopteri > Cypriniformes > Gobionidae > Gobiocypris > Gobiocypris rarus. The sequence goes on along the minus strand of CM040911.1, from coordinate 34,848,041 downwards.
TTTACAGTTGCCAAACAATCAAAAATGACAATGAGGGTGCTCTTCAAAAGAGCACGCTAATTTCCATAATTTACCACTTGTTTACCTACAATCACAATGACTACTTTGACACAGCCAGTGTTTAGATTGACAAGCATATTTACTACCAGGTAACTCAGAAATTGGGTATTTATATGCAAAAGGACACCGAATTAAATATGAATATTTCCTGGCGGTATTCTGAGAGAAGTTGACAGCTATAAAAAATAGTATGATTACTAGATTGTGGTCCGATTCCATTTATGCAACACTGATCAACCAAACTGGAGTCGCTCTGAATGAACAGAACAGAACAGAACAGAACCATATTTTGCAGTCCAAACTGTGCCGACAGCCGTATTGTGCCTTTGTGTGCACGGAGCCATCAAGAGTCTAGGTTTTTAATGCCAAAATGACTGGCAGTGCAGGAACCATTGACTTAAAAGTCACTGACTTGTAAGATGCAAAGTGAAGAAAGCAAGATCAAACCTAGAAAAGACCTTTTGCAACACAGCGTAGCCTCTGGCAGGAATCTCGCTATTTTACTACCAGGACGCTAAGCTTAACTCCAACACATAAACTTCCTCTTCCGCGGCACTGTGGTATGCTACTTTGTCTCAGTCAAATAGAGCCTTATGGTGCCTTGCATAGCTCGGAGGCAAGAGACCGATTCCTTTGGTGAGTGTGCTACCCCTCACTGGCAGCCCGAGGGTAACCTATATACCAATGCAAATCACAGCCATTTGTCGGAAAGATAAATCCCATTTTAGCACTGGGGTGCCACTGCAAGGTGACCAGGATGCTAGCTGGCTGCTGCGCAGAGAAAGGAAGGTTCTTGCTACCAAAGGCTAATACATTGCTTTACGAAGGGCCATGTGGAAGCAGGCAGGCAGAATTCTCTTGAGCTTGATGTAATTCCAGCCTTGGGTGGTTAACTTGTAAAGGCTGATCAATTATTTACAGCATTTTTTTGTTCAACTCTGTAAAGAAGCCTTGAGGGAGATACCGAGAGTTGCTAGCGATGACAGGCTTCATATCGACTGCTCAGCATCGACATGCTCTCTGCTCTCCTCCAATTATCAAAGTGATGCGAGGCTTTCCTATTTGGAAAGCATGTTAACAAATCTCATTTCTAATTTGTTTACCTGTTGCAGCACGGACATTAACGCAAGACAGGTTTAGATGGACACTATCTTATAGCATTGTCTTTTAAAAGGACAAGTGCCTTACACAGTGCTTGCCTTACACAGTGCTTGAAGTGAGGAAAAAGTGGCAGTTCTCCAGAGGGGGTGGGAAGGGGGGTAGAAGTGTGAACCATTTAACGGTGTCCTGGGGAATGCTCCCTCGTGATGTTCATTTTTTCTTAATGTTTTTTGTGGCATCCTCCACATATGCAAAGTTGGTAATAGCCCAGTTAACATTACAATGTAATATAAATATTTCCTGAAAAATATATCCCCTTAACAGATTATCTATTATAAATTCTGCAAGTCAAAATGTACCACACTAAATACAATAGAACAGAATAACACAGTAAAAATATTTTCATGATTGGTAAATCACTTTTTTTTTTTTTTGTCAAATCAACTTAGATAATGAATATGCTTCAGATAACAACATTTTGAGTTCCTATTGTTTAAACCAATGTCCTTCATTGTATAAACATTACATTTTTAATTTCAATTAACTCAATTTTAAGGCAACCAGGTAACTTACTTTTTTTATGTCAAACCAACAATAATTGTAAAGGTAGTAGTTTTTTTTTGCCTTTATTATGATAGCATAGTATAGAGCGGACTGGAAACAAGGTAAGAGAGAGGGACGGGATCCGGAAAGGTTCGCGAGCCCGGACTCGAACTCGGGACGCCCAAAGCGCAACGGCTCTATATGTTGGAGCTGACTGGTCATGAGTAGTTTATAAAGCTTTCTAATTTATGTTGGTGCAGAATGATGCTATTTTATATCATGTTTGATTTTCTCCATATAGCTTTTTACTAAAATCTCAATAAAATTTAAATGGGGTGCACATTTTATCATAAGAGTTGCGTTAGGAACGGCTCGCGTTCTCATCACACTTGGTTATTTGCGCTCCACTCATGCAAAATTAAACAATTGGCCTTAAGTCACATTGGACAGATAATTGGTCCTTTCAGTTTGTACAGCATATTAAAGGTCAAAACGTGTTATGTGTAAAATTAATGAATAGCCTGATTCTATGTTTCAGTGTGGGCGGTCAGCAAAAAAGTGTAGGTACGCTACACATTAAAACATCTCACTTCAAGCACTGGTCTTATATAACCTCTAATTTTAGTTGTAGTGCTTTATGAAATTTAATAGGATGTTAAAAGGAGTCCAAAACACATCCAAGAACATCTCTAGTAGACACGTTTGTTTTTGTATTTGAACCTTCTGGACGACAATGGCAGCATAACTTGATCAGCTCATCATTCCATGCACATTCCATCAGTGGCTCATTAGTGAGGACACGGTAACTTGTAAAATTGATTCATCATGGTTAAAGTTCCTGCTGTGCTGGTCACTTGTGCCTCAGAAGGACATGACATTAAGCTTTTTTATCATTTACAAGCTCTAAAATTAATTCAATCTTTCATTAAAACTTCTTGACCTTTGTAAAACTAAGCAAAGTTAATGAAGGCAACTCCAAGGATCTGAAATATTGCAAGAAATACAGGCCTGTGGACAAATGCAACCTCAATATCACACTGCTTAAAGTTTCTAAGTTGCATATGTAAACGGCAATCCAGGTCGTCCAAACAGTGGCGTAGTACTTTGTGAAGCACTTCAGAAGTCAGAGCACAGGGTGAAATTAGTCATGACAGCTGCAACGAGGGTTAACCTGCCACAGTCTACATTCAAACAAACAATGTGAAATGCAGAGCCAAGGTTTCCACAACGCCACAAACAATTGTCTAAATTTCTTCATCCTGTTCAAAAGTTTTCACCCCAGCTCCTAATGCATCATGTTTCCTTCTGGAGCATCAGTGAATGTTTGAACTGTTTTAATAGTTGTGTTTGAGTCTTCAGCATCTCACACTGACACACTTCAACCCCTGAACCCCCAGCCAAGTGCTTCTCTTCTCAGCAGGCCTTAGTTAAAAAAGTTCCTGCTAACATCTGACCTCCACCGCTACCAAGAATATCCCAAACAATGAACATTCAGCCTGTGGCTACCTCCACAAGCTCCACAGCAGGTCTAGCTGGAGATGTCAGGACCCATCTAGCAGGCAGCGATATTGAGAGGGACTCACCGTTAGGAGTTGCAGTGGCCGGAGCACAGACGTTCCCTGAGCCGGTTTTAACTAAGAATGAATTGGGGCCAATCTCATCCTCTGACTCAGAGTCCCGGCCGGCCTGAGCCCTGCTGTTACCTAGCAACCTTCTCTGGCTCTGATTGGCTGCATGGGAAGGGGGAGGGTAAGGGGAGTCGACAGGGGAAGAGGAGGCAGATGAGCAATGAAGAGGAGGACCTGTAGACCACAAACACAAACAACACACGGGGGAGAACTTAAAACACACCTCCGAATGACACCACATAACCAAAAATTAATACTGCACAGAAACATGCAGAGAGACTAAATAAAAGCCATGAATTCACAGATAAAAGCTGTCTGTCTTGATTCATCTGTCTTTGTTATGCCCAGCTGAACAGAGAGATTGGCATAACTGTGATAACATCGTCTCCAAAATTGATTTTTTTACTTTTTTTTTCAAAGACAGATTGACAGACACGCTTTTTACAAAAGAACAAATGGAACATTCAGAAAGGATCACTGGTGATCAACAGTGATTGAAACTATTAATCAACAGTGAATAATTTAGTTATGGGTGAATCTCACAAAAACAGGTCCAGGTCACCTATCACCCCCTAAACCATAATAAAAAAAACAAAAACAATGACACTTTGCATAAAGAAACCAAAGCCTATTTTAGGAAATGTCATGTGATTTCAATTCATTATTTGTCATTTATATCTGCACAAGGTAAAGGCAAACAATATGTATGCCCTTGATATATTTATACTTTAAAATAAAAAAAATATAATAATTTTTTTTTTAAATAAAAATTTGACTAATAGTAATGTTACAAAATGGCAATATATATATATATTAAATGGTTTTATTTGGGGGTAAAATGAGCTAGACATAAGAAATTACACTTTGCATATAGAAATCAGACCTACATTTATTTTATTTTTTTTATTTTTATAATTAAACCAGCATAAAGGCTGCACAATAAATATTTCCATTATTTTATACATTGGAATTATAATAGGATTATTTTTTACAGTAATGAGTCTTGGGACAGTAAAAGAATATGCTGAATTAATCAACTTTCAATTCATTTTTTATTTTTGGAGTCAATTCATGAAGTGGTTCTTGAAAGGTTGCGAAATTGACCCAAATTACATAACAGAATAACATTTAATTAACACAACAACTGATAAAATCAATGATATTTTGGAGAACTATGTACTCCGGAGGATTAACAGAACAACTTTCACAGCCTACACACACACACACACACACACACACACACACACACACACACACACACACACACACACACACACACACACACACACACACACACACACACACACACACACACACACACACACACACACACACGAGCACGCACACACGAGCATGCACACACTTGTTGTGTTTTCATGTTTTATGGGGACATTCCATAGGCATAATGGATTTTATACTGTACAAACTGTACATACTATCCCCCTGCCCCTAAACCTACCCATCACAGGAAAAATTCTGCATTATTACTTTTTCAAAAAACATCACAGTGTGTTTTATAACCTGTTTTCCTCATGGGGACCAAAACATTTCCCCACAAGAACAAGGATTTCGGATATTGCCATCCCCCATAACGTAGGGTTTACCAGGACTCTCTCTCACACACACACACGCACACACACACACATATATATTTGTCTCCACTTAAAAATGTGCTGATCCTTTCTTTCTGAAGACTCTAGTGAGATTTGAGACAGCAGGCTATAAGAACGAGAACAATAGCAGCATATTTCCAGCAAGATATGAATATCTAAGAGTGAACATTTTAAGTACAAAAGTACTGACACAAGTTCAATAAGTTTGCCCAGTTGTAAGACTTGGATGGGGTTTATTCTGAGAATGAGGTGTTATAGTCTTTCTTTCCTTATATTGTCATGTGAAAGGAGCTGACAAGTATCATTCAAAGTTAAAGAAAAATGTTGCTTCATAATTCTGGTGCAAACGTGTGATTACTGCTAGGACGAGACACAGCTGATTGAGTGAAAGAGAATTAAGAAACAATTAGCGAAAATTACCATATGATGCATTAAAGTGTCAATCTTAAAGATGCACGTCTTGTGTTCAATTCATCACTTTAATTTGACAAGTCTTAAAACACATTATTACAGTCCACCTAAAAATAAGCAGTAAAAATATCGGCAAATGGCATTTTACATTTATAGCTATAGTTTAGTCAAATTAAATATCTATGATTGCTACTTTGGTGTATAAGTATATGGTGTAACAGTTCGACTACAACTAAAATAATCATAAAGTCATACTTTCTTTCATTCGTACATAAAATGAGACAAATTGCAAATAAGAAAGGATATGAACAATTTACACAGGAATTCTTTGTGCTTGTGTTTCATGAAAGAGGTCAAATGATTGTTCGAATCAACATTTGAATGGTGAATAACTTCAAAAACTAAGCTACAAAAAAACACACCATCCATCTCAGTACGGTAAATTACTGTTCGAGTTCAAGAGAATGTTTAACTACTATATTAAATGTTTAGACACTATATATCCAGTACAAGAACTGATTTCATGGTGAAACATGAAAGTCTCTGAAGTGAAAATCTTTGGATCAACAACCGTTCAGTCTTTGATCTCCTGCTGGCAACAGGGCGCATTACAAAAGAGGCTATTAACAGAGTCGTAGAACTGGTTTGTTTTGTTTTTAACTCTCCGAAAAGCCAACTATTAGTGTCCATAACCTAAAAGACCAGTTTCTCTGTTTGTCTTAGGTTCTCTGCTGGTCGGACTCTGCCAGGCTTGTTTTACTCATTCCCCCGATGAGTCTGAATTCCTTTCAATTAAGTCTGAATTAAATGCATAGGATCTGGGGCAATTCATCTGATGTAAAAGCAGGATAAATAATTTGTCTAATCGTGAGTCATATCATTTTGCCTAAACTACTTGTTTAAAAAAAGTTACTGAGTTATTAAAATGCATGAGTTTAAATCTCAAAACATGGATGGAAACATCTTCCAGACGTTTTACTTTTTAACAGCAAGTTTAATTTCCCATTAATCATGTCTTCTCTGACAGAAGACTTCTCATGAAAGTCCTTTAAAAGTGTTGAAAGTCACAGAGGGGCATGGGCAAATTTTGCATTCCTGTGCTCACGGAGGGGTGCATTTGTCTTACAGGCTGTTGCGGCCTGTGTTTAATTAATTCTACCTTGTGTGATTTATTTTCATTTCTTACAGAAGCACTATGAAAGAGAAGAATGGGAATTGTGAAGGTGAATGTTTGTTTTGTGTGTGTGTGTGTGTGTGTGTGTGTGTGTGTGTGTGTGTGTGTGTGTGTGTGTGTGTGTGTGTGTGCCACAAATAGCAACAAACAGAATTGCAAAACATGATTTTGAAGATATACGAGTGTTTTTGACACTGCAATTATTCTGGTGGTAGGTCTTTGCATTGATAAGATGACCGTGTATCAAAATTTTTAATCATCACTTATTATTATTATTATAAATTGTGTACTTCAACTCAAAAATGATAAATACTAGTTTTAAACAATAAATTAATATTGATTTGCAATTATTCTTATAATTACTATTTTGCTTACAAATAAAATTACACATGTTAGTTTTAAAAAATAAATAAATATTGATTTTCAATTATTATGTTCTGTACTATAAGTCAATATAAATGTATTAATATATATAAAGTTAATATTTATTATTATTATTATTACTATTATTATTATTATTATTATTATTATTATTATTATTATTATTATTATAGTATTAAGTACTGTAAGTCTATTTATTTGTTAATATGTATACAGTTAATATTTATTATTTCACACTATTATTAATATTATTATTATTATTATTATTATTACTACTACTACTAATTCTTAAACATGAAATGATAAATATTAGTTGTGAACAATAAATTCATATTGATGTGCAATTATTATTATTACTACTACTACTACTACTACTAATAATAATATAAAAGTACTGTACGTCAATATTTATTTATTTATTAATTTGTATAAAGTTTATATGTTTTATTTGAAAGTATTATTATTATTATTATTATTATTATTATTTTAAAAGTATTGTAATTATATTAATTTATTCATATGTAGAATTATTTAATATTTAAGTTAATATTTTATATTATTATTGTTATTGTTGTTATTATTATTATTATTATTATTATTATTATTATTATTATTATTATTATATTGCTTAAAATTTAATTTTAAAAATCACAAAATAATATTGAATTGCAACCATTTTATTACTATAACTGTAATTAATATTGTGTATTACAGAAGTATTGTAAATCAATATTCATTTAATAATATGTATGCAATTTATATTATATGTGGTTAATATAAAATAATATTAATATCTATAATTTTACTTTATGTTATTATTATTATTATTAGTAGTAGTAATTTCAGACTAATAATTATAAATAAATAACATTAATTTGTAACCATCTGACATAATGATAATTACTGTATAAAAATAATTGAGTGCCACAGAAGCAGAAAGTTTTGAAACGTTGACCAGTGAATGACTTATTTAAAGTTACTTCTGCATAACTTAGAAGAATGAAACACCTTTTCAGTGTTAAAATGATTTCTTTTGTCATATTATACTTTATCGCCGCAGATTGTAGCACCTTGTAACTTGAAACGTAGTTCTCTTTCAGCCCGTTTGCTCTTATTTCAGTTCCTGACAGACTTTCCCCCGTGGCTTGCCCTTCAAGCCTGGCCGATGACTGCAGTGCTCCTGGGGCACGAACGTAGCAGGCCACCCACACTAACAGAGGCCCTAATCTACTCAGGAGTCACCTAATTAAACGAACAGGCGAAGCGGCGGAGGGCTCCGATTCGCAGGTAGGCTGAGGTTTTACTGTCGCCACAGCAACCCATTGTATCCTCCCATCTCCCAGGAGACCCGGCTGAACAGAGAGCCAATTGCGAGGGCAATTGGTACAAACAGCAGGGGCAGCTTTCTGTTCTGCTCGGCCTCAACGCTTGAATTACACCGCCCTGGCCTCTGGGCTATCTTCAAACGTACTTTGCACTCCGAAGCGCACATCAAAAGCTCTGTGAATAAAGATGCTTTAGTCAGTGGGGCTTTCAAATAAGACGTCACACCGCTAAATTCACTCTCGCTAAGAGCTTTGTAAATTATGTCATTATAATCAATAAGACTGCATTATGGGTAGTCAATTCGTACCATTACGCAGCCTCTTCCACCAAATTAAATAGATGAAGTTTGATGTCGCACATTATCTGACGCATGCATTATCAACAATAACAATGTGACGTGACACAAACAGGAAGATTAGAGAAGCATCTATAAGATTCTGCTGAAGATACTGGATTTCACTTATAAGCGCCGTTTGATGGCGGACAGACGTAATCGCAGTGCAGATGAGGGGGCATCGATTGCCCGACGCACAACAGAACAGCTGCTGATGGTGAAAAGAAGGCTGAAATGGCAGGATATGAGTTAGTACCACAGTTCTCACATCCATAAAATGGTTGAAGTATACGAGACCATAGGGCAGTACGGTTTTATGACAGTGCTGTGCTTAGTGGGCAAAAAAGACCTAAAGAGCATGTTGAAGCATCAAATATTAAGCACAGCTTTCTGCAGAGAGATTCACAATGCGCTTCCTGTGCTCCAAAAGGTGTGTAACATTTAATAAGAAGAAAACATTTATGTGATTCAGAGTGGTTCAGCAATGCTTTTGTGTTGTGTGAAGAGATGAATCTTAATGAAACACGAGTCGTATGGTGATGCTCCGGAGTGGTGTCTTCAAAAATGTGGTGAGAAATATAATAATAAATGCATCTCTACCACAGTGGAGCATGGAGGAAGAGGTGGAGTTGTGCGGAGAGCCTTTTAGCTGCTTATATTGGTGAGCTACTTTATTGTAAAAAGTAATTTAAGGATTTCGGAGTACAGGAGAATATTGCAGAAGGGCTTGCTTCCCACAAATGAAAAGTTGTTATCTAAAGAGGAGTGATCAGATGTTATTTTTCAACAAGACAATGGTTTTTCCCAAACTGCAAAGGCAACCAAGAAGTAGCTTGAGATCAAGCCCATCAGACTCATGATTCGGCCAAGATTTCAGATTCGAAGGCTATATTTGGTCTCACATTAACTCTGTTATTTCACTGTTTCACTGGTAGTGGGCGGTATTACACATCTTCTGAAAGGTCAGGATCTCCTGATCAAAACACATGAAAAGAAGATCCAGAAACAAGCGATAGCATATGTAAGCAAATGCATGTGTAATATAACACGACCATCAACATTAAACAGCATATAAATCAAAACTGCCAAGTGTTACTGAACGAAATGTCGACCCAGGACGAGCTTTAGGACTGTGAAGCTTTGGGGGTGTTGATGGACTCGATCTACTCCATCTATGTTTTTGATCATCATTCTGGATCTTGATGTAGTCTTTGACAAAAATTTGATTTTCTCATCTTTTTTCTCAAAACGTTGATTTTTTTAAATTATTTTTTAATGAAACTTGAACCATTATCAACCAAGTGTTGATAAAAAAAAAATTTAAGCAGAGGGTCTGTTCTTTCTTTTGATATATTACATGTTCAGATATTCATACAACAAAATATTCTGGGGGGCCATTTCATGTTGCATTTGTATTGGCTTGTCAGTAGATGTAGGTCGTAGCAGAGAACACACTGTCATTTAAATCATGCTTAATTTCTGACACTGTCAGAATATCATCAAAGGCTATCTTTGGTCGCAAGACCGTGACAACGGCCGTCTTTGAACCTCTCTCACTGTTCGATGTAGGGGCAGCGACCACAGAAATCACCACAACTGGTCATCTTTCATATATGGGACAGCCAAAGTTGTGCAATGTGTACCGGGCATAAAGCAATATTTGAGTCTGGTAAATGCATACATAGGAGACTGGTGGGAGTGGCCTTGGATGGCAACATGCCCAGTGCATTATGGGTGTTGATGTTTTCCTACCTATTTGGCAAAAGGGAAGACTACAGCCTTTTTCTCAAATTTCTCTAATCAGGCACTGATTTTTTTTTCACTTTTCTATTGCAAAGGCAGCCAAGTTTTATTGAAAGCCCATTTTGCTAGCAGTGAAGTACCACTTACAACTCTAACCACTAACTACCTCTAAAATCAGAGGGCTATGATTAGTTTATAATATTGCTGTAATCAGCCACATGATAATCCAAAGATTTTATTTATTTATGATTTAATGCCTGGCTATATTCATTGCAATCATTTTATCAGACAAAGAATGTATTTATATGCTAATAAATATTGCATTGCGCCAGCTCTAAATTAATTTAACAAAAATAGCATGTTAGGATATTCTAAAACTTCCATGGACTATTTCAAAAATTAAATTGTTGATCTCCCTCGAGTCAAGGTTAGCCTAGCATTAGCATTGAAGAGTCCACATTTTAAAAAAATAATAAGTAATAAAGTTTATATAAGGTAATACAAAGTGTCAGTTATTTTATGTAACAGTGGATACATTATACATGATTCATTTTTATCAAGCAAGAAAAAACAAAGACTTAAATTAAACAAGAGGTTGCAAATTTTGAATTTCGCTCATCTGAAAACGCAAATGAGTATATTACAGCTTGTAAAACACTACGTTTAAAAGACGTTTTCAACCCAATCTCACTGAAACAAAAATATGTGGTGACATTACAAGTGAAACGTACGGTGAGTGACGCTACGTTCAGTTTCATTTGAAAAGAAATTGACATGAATCTGGCAATTTTTATTACGCTGGTTGTACATATCGTGACAGCTCATAAATTATGGAGTAGGTATTTGTATGCGTATGTTTTGGGAGTTTTGCCAAAATGTATGTGGAGGCACATTTTTCCAACGAGCCTGGGTTGGTAGTTTTGTGTGTGTAGTGCACTTCATAAAATGATATGGACAAAAAAGGTGGTACTTACGTGTACTCTTATCCTAAAAAAAAATCATGGTTCTACCATGATACCAAATTCAAAAACACATGGTAATTTCCATGGCACTGTGTGATTACTTTTTAGTTACTGTTAGTAAGTTTATATTCACATTGTCTGTATAAAATGACATTCTCAGACAATCAAATCTCTTTGTCGTTCTATATCTAGTAAGTGTTCTTTTGTCTTGAGCTGAGGCACATCTTCATGTTCACTATAACCATTACGGTTACCAGGAGGAAGCCGAAGGCTGAAACGTTTCTGCAGCTGACATGAGAATTAAAGAGCAATATTTAGCCCAAGTTCCCTGGCTCTTGCTTTCTTGCCTTCTATATAACACGCTAGCACTAAAATTAAGATAATCGCCCCGTGACTTGTGCCACTTACACTCTCTTTCTATTTGCTTTGGGGGAAAAAATAGTAACCTTCGATCATTCTGTGTAATGGGAGAAAATAGACACCTAATGTTAAAGTTTTATTTAAATTTGTAATATCCGCTATGCTGTGATACAATGAAAACCAGTAATTTCGAAAGTTATTGATCACCATGTCCACAATTTTGTCAAGTAGGACATGCTCCTGGATAAACCTCTTTTGCTTGTATTATTTTGAAATCGCAGGTGACAAAACACTGCAACTTTCCCAACAGTCAGAGAGATAATCAAAGATTATCAGTGGTCAATGGTCCCATTATCACCTCAGGTTTGGATTTATCATTGAAAGGTCTGTCGCCAGGGATCTCACATCTGGTTCTGATAAGAGTCAAAGTTGTGCTCATCTGCCGAAACAATATCCATTTAATCCCTTATTCCATAAATAGGAAGAAGAGATACACACATTTAAACAGTGAGAAAGCTAGAGAAAAAAAAATGTCTCTAGACATTCCGCTTTCATGCATTGATGATTCGTTTGATGGTGAACTCTCTAGTCGATTGGAGTTTTTGGCTGGAACTTCAAAAGCATTCAGCCAAGTGACTTTTTGGCAAGTGGAAAACACCCCATGAAATCAAAATGAACGTTTTGTTGCTTTTAGGCCATGTGTGTTAGCTTTGAGCTCATCTAATATACAGATTTAAAAGTTAGCCATTCTCTTCAGTGAAAATGGACCAAAAATATATTAAAAAATATAGTTTTTTAAAAGCACTACACAGATGTCCAATCAAATGATCTCTAGAGCGAGAAAGCCCCACCCCCAATCCCACTTGACTACTTAATAAATGAATAAGTCATTCCATCTGTTTCACAGAAACTTCAGAAGGAAATATGTCAGCACAGGAGTGAACATTACCATATTCTATCATCAAGCATCATCAAGAAACCACACAAATGAGTTGAAGGCGGATCGCAATTGGAAAAGTCATAATTTTCCTAGACACTCCTATCTAGAAGTATACAAATCAATACGTTTGCATTTGAGCAGCAGCGTAATGCATGAGTTGTAAATACACACAAATATTTTCTTACAATGACCATGCATTAATGGAAATGATATTTCTGCCTAATAAAACAGCATTTAACGACCTCAGAGACAAAAGCACCATTTAAGACTGACCCAAACAACACATTTAAACCATCACGGCAGCACTTCCTGCTTTCTAAGAGGATGCAATAAAAACCAGTAATTAGGCACAACCAAACTATTAGTCCAAAGAATAATCAATATCAAAGCCGGCGGTTTTTGCTTTCTTCGTCTTTTGAACATCACATTGTATTTATGCTTAAAAAGAAAGTAATATTCGACATTTGACACTTTTCAAGCCTTCTGGTGGATTATTTTGCTTTTATTATGCATTTTCTTCATAATATCCCATTTTAAAACCAAAACTGGAGAAAAGCCAGACAAAGCATCATGTAAATGTGGTTTTCTTGTCAGGGTTTTTTTTTTGTCCATTTTTGTTGTGCATGTAAATGGACATGTTGATGATTTCTGCTGCATTTATAAGTCTTATGTAATTAATTAGAAAATATTACGAATATAATATAGGAGATGCTATACAAATTTCAGACCCTCATCCAGCGAGTTTAAGACAAGAATAGCTTAATCTACAGTTGAGACAGACAGGGCCTACGTCTCGCTTCTCAGTCACCGTCCGCTGCCTGTCTTTCCTCACCTTCTTCATTCACCTTCTCTTGTTTCCCTGTATTTTTTTCTTTTTAGGAGTGAGAGGGACTCCTCTCTACGATTCTCCGCCTTGCTGAAAGGCACCATCTGTTCTCCTGCTCAGTGGCGGCACACGGCACGAGGGACCAGATTGAAGCCTGGAGATTGGAATCAAAAGAACACTGAATGGGGATTTTTTTCCCCTCATCCAGGCCGCAAATCTGACAACTGTTGTTTAGGTTCCACACAGCTGCCACTACGAAGGCACCTCAGCCGACGTGTCTCCTGCTGAATTCAAGATTTCTCCTCAACACAATGTTTAGAATTTGTCCAGTTGTATGTGACACATACGTGGCCCCTGAATACTCTCTACTAAGGACATTGCTTGATCCTGAAATGTATGACAATAGCCTACAAAACATGTAAATTAAAGAAAAAAGCCCTTATAGTTCCTAATATAAAATCTGATTGATCAGCAACTGTAAAATATAGCCAGTATAATGTAGAGATGAACCAAAAATGACTTGTGGATATTTCAAGAGTGTTCGCAGGTAAAGCAATTTGCTTTGATTGAATAATAATTACATTTGATCAACATTTAGGCCTACTTTGTACCCATTATTTTGAAAATAATAATTGTCATCTTTGTTGAAACTTTGCAAAAACGCATAGTTGTGACAAACATATTCATTTAAAACAAATGATTATATTGAATTAATTTTTAACAGACATCCTCGTCATTTATTTATTTCCTCTTCATTTGAATAATAATAATAATAATAATAATAATAATAATAATAATAATAATAATAATAATAATAATAATAATAATTGCATTACCATGGTTATGCACCAAATAAAACATTTCTAGGTGGCATTTCTGGCAAACATGACAATATTGTGCTTCGCTAATCCTAAAAATAAAACTTAAATTCATAAATTTGTATGCAAATATCTTACAATATTCTCAAGCCAACAACTTGCACTCAGAAAGACATTCTGAGCTCCAAGCAGCAATGTTCCTACACTGATAAAGCCTTTAGAGTCTTTGCTGTCAGGATTTAAGTCTGAAATCTGGATCCGTCTGATCTTTTCTTGTCTGCTATTGATGTTTACACTCAGCTCGCATGACATGACAAGGCCTGACACTGCCAAATCCGCTTCAAGATAGCCTATTCAAACATCCCTGGGGCTCTCTTTGTTCTGGAATACGTATAGGGCAGGTTCACATCTCTTCATCGCTCTGCGTTAACGATATCCTCCGAGCTCGCCGCCACCGCCCTCGTGTCCCTCGCCGGCACACGGGAGTTTGTTCGTCCCTGAACCAAGCGAGCATCTCCTCTGAGGTCCCATCTCACAGAGCAAATGGCCTAAAAACCATCTACTAATCGCCTTCACGCCTCCTCTGCAGAGCTCTCTAGACACGCTCCCACATCAAAGAGGCCAGTTCATGTTAATCAGTTTAAAACACATGTTCCTCCAGCAGTTAGTCTGTCAGTAGCCACTAGAGCGAACATGGCTAACACTACAAACAACAATGCTAATAACACATTAATTACATGTTAATTAAAGACGCGTGTCCTTTCTGAGCTTGTTTGCTTTCAGTCTGTGTTGTATCAAACATGAGGACAAAATAATCAAGAAATCCTTCACAATCCTCTTAAAGACTCAAAAGTTTACTTTTAGAGGTGGAGAGAGCGAGCCAAGCCTCCAAATGTAAGCAGCTCATTAGTGCTGCATGTGGCTAGCCTGCGGCGTGGATGCGCGAGGATGGCACCATACCCGTACCCATGGCGCCTCTGTGCATTGAGGGCCTGGCCTAATAAAATGCTAAAATACACCCTGCAGAAAGATGCACACAGTTGATCATGTGGTTCTAATGCACCACTTCCATATAAAAGGCGTGCGGAAACGTTAAACTTTTCTCTCAGTAGGGAGTTATGATGAAAGATGAAGAGAAAAACTTTAACCAGGGATGGAAAACGTACTGCGAATTTGTACTTAAGTAAAAGTACAGATACTCAAATGTCTGAGCACTTAAACGTTTATTAAAAAAAAGCAATTGAGATTACTTGTGAGAAAGACTATAAGACTAAAACACACAGCAGGTGTTAAACTGCAATACCCTGTATGTTACCTGAATATTTCAAGCTAAAATTGATAGCGAATGAGTTTACAGTGGTTTGACTTGAACATAATGAATTTTAACATTATAATCAATATTGTTCATGAACCATGTTCACACTTGACACAAGAAATGTGTGATTTACTGAAGAAAGTAATGCAGGTTTGGAATGACATTAACAATGGGACATTATGGGCTCTATTTGAATGATCTGAGTGCATGGTCTGAAGCGCATGGCGTAGGTGCATTTAGTGTCCGAATCCACTATTGTTAGATTAACGACAGAAAAAAGTCGACGTGCCAGGTGCATGGTCCAAAAGGGTTGAGCAACGCTGGCACCAACAACCTGAACCTGAACCTTAAACCTGAACAAACCTTGTTTTCAGACAAGCATGCCCACGGGCGAACAGATGGGCACATTTGCATTTGCTACTTAAACAACGTGGCGCTGGACGTGAAAATGATGCGCTGCGCTGGGCTGGAAATAGCAAAAACACTTGCGGGATGCCTGCCGTCCAGAAAGGTAGTAAAGACATCGTTAAAATAGTCCATGTGACTGCAGTGGTTTAACCTTAAAGTTGTGTTTTTTTGGGTGAACTAACCCTTTAACTAGTTGTTTATTAGCATGCATATTACTAGGTATTGGCTATTTGTTATTATTTATAAAGCACATATTAATTCCTTATTCTGCATGACCATATTCTACATTGCTTAATCCTACCCAACACAACTTAACTTAACTACCTCACTAGTTAAGGCAAAAGTCATGGTTAAATTGTGAGTCAATGGAAAGAATTGGACCCTAAACTAAAGTGTGACCAAAAATTTTAATGTACAAAGTATTATTTTTACCATTGTAAATGCAAATGAGTACAAATATACAGTTGGTGCTCTGTGGCGCAGTGGTTCCCAGCTAGTTTTGAACACCCAACTTGTCCTAAAAATTAGAACACAGATGTATCAATATTAGCAGGAATTGCGAAGAGCCAACATTAGACACAATGATTCAAATGACATAGGTAGAACTGCAAAAATAACAAGAACGGCCTCCAAATGTCACTCTTGTATGTGCTAGTAAATTCACAGTACAAAACAAACTGCTTATTTTGGCTATCTAGCTTGTACCAAGTCACAGAATAATTTGGGTGTAAATACTGTAGAAGTTAACATCAATAAAAAAATAATGTTCTCCTTTCATTTACAACTTTATCACCTATTTGTTCTACTATCCTAACTATGCTCAATTATATATAGGCAATTGTATTTTATTACTAGCAACAAAACTTGCGATCAACACCTCAATGGTGTCCAGGACTACTAACAGTTACCCATGGACCCTCCAAAATCTCCCTGTGTAAAAACACAGATTTTTTTCTTTCTAATCAGCAGACCTTATGGCGCTACGGCTAAATGCTAATTTTGCAATATCCTGAAGTTTTAAGACCGCATTTCTGTCTAAAGCTCAGTACAAGACCAATCTCTGCCAGCTCGAGCTGTTGCCATGGTTTACGATTAGCTAGGGATGAAGTATTGATCCATTCTCTACACATTTGCTGAGACCACCATCCAAGAAAAATGCGAAAATGTACTCAAACTGCTTTCATGGAAGCAAAGAACGCACATAATAGAATTCATACGCAATGGCACATTACCAGTGTTATCACGGAGAACTATTGTATATAAATGATTGATACGAATTGTTTTGCCATTAATGGAATGGGGTAATGAGCCATTTCTGTGACTATTTCTGTCTCAAACATAACACAAATCAGTCACAAAACAAATCTGTGTGAAATAAATGCATGAAATGTGAGGGGATGAGAAAGACCCTCCTGCTGTGTTAGTTTACACAGTACGTGGGTTGCTAATGGTCTAAATATCAAATGCACCAAAGAGGGATAATATAACAAACAGTATCTCCATTAGATTCTGAGTGACATATCTCTGGCACAAATCCTTAATTTAGCAATAAGCCCCGACCTCACCTAGCTGGAAATGGATACTTCAGCCAATAAGTCATATCATGGTGAAAATAAATAAAATATGCATCATATCATATATCATTACAATAACGACACAGCCTCTACAGACTAATTTATTTGAGAGCCACAGTCCACATTCTCATTTGTTGTCCCGTTTCTAAACCAGAAAGGCCTGCATTTGATTTATGCGTTGTTCCTGTTGGGTCCTCTCTTGGACCTAGTAATGAGAAGTAGAGCAACAGCTCATTACAGATACTTCGACCGGCAAACTTTTGCACTGATGAGGTTCGGCTGAGGCCTTGTTTTCTAGTCAGCATAAACGCTAACCACAAGTGCACACGGGAAGCCCAGAGTCCAAACCGGACAGTCGTTATTATGGAATGAACTTTACAAAAAACATTCACTAACAGTCCTTCATGTGGACGTGCAAAACTCAACTTTCAACAGAATCCAAAATGGCTGTACAAGTTGGGTTGTGCAAAAACATAAAACCCAAGGGTATATTTACACAACACCCTTTTAAACGAACAACTTAAAACGTTTTATGTGTTTTGACTGGTCGTGTTGCATGACAATGGTATTTTGGGGGCCTAAAAACTCACTTCAAGTTTTGGAAAAAGATACAAACGTCAATTTGTGAAAACGGTGGTTCATTCTTTAGGTGTAGTGGTTCTACACAAAGTGACATCGCCAAATATTGGCCTGGCAGAATAATAGCGTGTTAGATGTTTTCACAGTTCTGTGCTTAATAAACACAAAAGAAAAACTTTGACTGTACAAGTAAAAAAAAGTATTTTGTAAATAAAGATTATAGTGTTTTACAAGAAAATACTTTAGTTTTATCAATGTGTTGATTTTCATTTCTTTGTAATTGTTTGTATTTACTAGCAATTTTTTCCACACTAAATTTTTTTTCAGTATAGTAGTGGGAAAAATGGTATGCTTTCGGACAATCCAAATCGTACAATACCGCATAGTTTTCCCAGCGCATGCAAATTATTAACAGATTCATGAGAGTGTGTTGATATTGTAAATAATTTAGAGTTTCCCAATGGTGAGCACAACTCGTTCATGCGCACATTATGCACAATTGCAACACTTCTGGCTTCCCGAAAAGCGACAACAAAGAAAGAAAAAGCCAAAACATACTGATTTCCTTTGCTATAGGTCAGCCTGCTCTTTTACTCTCTCCCTCTGTGAATGTGGTCTGTATGGGGTCTAACCTGTAAAGAAAAGCAAGCCATCCATACAGCTGCGATAAGGCAGGTGAGATGGTGACAGCAGCGCTTTGTGAGCACCTCTGAGGAAAAGAAAAGGCTAAATTCACACCAAAACCCTCCTGACTGACACCAGGTAGGCAGTGGCATTTCAGTACCTCCCTGTCCTTAAAAAGGCAAGCTCGGAGCTGCTTTTAAATGGGCAACAGACTCAAGGTTGTCCTGTAACACAGACTACTTTTAGAGACATATGTGCAGGTTGGAGATAAATGACTCCTTGTCAGACTCATTATGAGCTTTAATTTAGCAATTGATATGGAGAATGGTCTGTGATAGAGACAGTTAACATCAAGAGCATCAGTTTAGCTTCAAATAGCTCGTTGAGCATATTCAGTCCACCTGATGGACATCTAGGTTGCTATTTTTCAGTAGTTTATAGTCTCTAGGAAATCCAAACAATTTTGCTTGGACTATGGATTATTGCAGTATTATTTAATAAATTATGTATCTGTGCACATTTTTATTTTATTTTATTCATGTGCCTCTTAATCTTTCATTCAAAATCACATCTCCCACTTACAGAGATATCTCTTCTCTTCTCTGATTGAGGGAGGAACAACCTGTCACTCATTTCAGATCGACCAATAGTAAACCACAGCCATCCAATCAATTCCCTATGGACAAAATCAAGTCCCACCCTACATCTTTTCTTGTTCGAACAGCACTTGGCTATACATTACAAACTACCATATTGTACCACTTTTAAAGGGTTAGTTCACCCAAAAATGGAAATTAGCCCATGATTTACTCCCCCTCAAGTCATCCTAGGTGTATATGACATTCTTCTTTCAGACAAATAAAATCAGAGTTATATTAACAAATTCCTGGCTAATCCAAGGATTATAATGGCAGTGAATTGTTGCTTCGTTTATGAAGGCCATAAAAGTGCATCTATCATATAACTGCTCCACACGGCTGCGGGGGGTTAATAAAGGCCTTCTGAAGCAAAGTGGCACATTTGTGTAAGAAAAATATCCATATTTAAAAGATTTGAGGGTGAGTAAATCATTGGCTAATTTCCATTTTGGGGTGAACTAACCCTTTAAGTACTTCTGTCAAGCAGTCGAAAACTGTTTGCCTTTACCGAACTTCGGTGAATACAGAACAACTACTAGTTTTTTATGCCTGGAAACAAATTGAAATTATCAGCATACTGGGTTGATACAAATAAATACTTGTATGATTACAGTTGTTTTGAGCTTAAAAAGGTTGATCCAGAATTTGCAGAACTTAGTGCAAGTCTACAAGTCAATTGGTTCTTTTAACTGAAAGACAAAACTTTGTTTCTGCCATTTTACCATTCAATATTTCAAACAAATGTTCATATGAGTGGCTTGTTTTCTTTTTCTGTCTCATTCTGGATGTAACTTTTGAATATTACATGCACAGCCATTAGCTGCTAGATCAATAGAACACACGTCCATCAACTGTCATGTCACTGTCTACAAAATTACTACTGAAAAAAATGATAGCAATTTAGTGGAACATATTGGACAGTCATTGCTGACAATGCTATCTTCTGATTATTCATGAGGTTGCATGCTAATCGTATTAACGTTGACAATCATTTCTCTCTAACAGCAGAGAGGCAGAAAGTAATACATTTGTTTTCATTATTACTGTTGCTGAAAGGCACTTCATCATTAACATTCATTCTGGGAGACGGGGAAGCAAATCCAATAAAGCTTATGTGTCGCTTCCTTTGTTTACTTTTTTTAAACATAATTATTTGTTCTTATTTCCTAGAGTTGATAATTGCTACATTTTCCTTCTAGAATATAGGCTTTTTTGCCATACGTTCTTAAGTTTCTTCTTAAGTTTTGATATACATGGAATTTGAAGGTGTTTTTTTTTTGAAGATTGTGTAGATTATTATTATTATTATTAATATATTTTTGTCTGTTTTACCTTTTTAGGCCCATACTTTGAATCTTAAAATTTGAAATTCATCAACATATTCATAAAAAAATAAAAAAATTGATATTTAAAATATGATCAACTAAATAAAAACAAAGACAATGGTTAGCCTACTATGGCAAATTGTCATAAGGATTTTTTTGTACTTGCCTAGCTTTGTTAATAACCAAATGACTAACTCATAAATATTTCCAAAAATTCCTTCACAGAGAGGATGGATTTCCTTTTAGTTTCTCCCAAGGTTTAATCCTTCTCTTCTTGCTATTTTAAAGACTTTGTATGCCAATGTCTCATTTAACTTGCTCACAGAGGTTTTGGGATGGTATGCATGTACAATAAATGACATAGAATAAATTTAACCGGATTGAATTACACGTTCTTGTATATATAATGTGCTTTTTCAGCCAAACAAGCCAAGACTAAATGCCAAGCTTAATATCATAGAATATCATATGCAATTCATTTGATTGAAATTAGAGTGTCATGTAATGCAATTTCTGGCTTGTTTTCAATTGTGTGCAGTAATGCGCAGAAATGAGACACTATTGTCTTCAGTTAAACCCACAGTGACGCTTAAGGCAAAGCCTGTTTAATAACTCTAGCTAAGCTGAGAAACCAAAATGTGATGTAGTATGATAAAATAAACCCCATTACACTTTATTACTAGTGGCTTTTATGCATTGTTCCATATCTGTTATTTCACTCTGGGGTCTGAGTCATACTTCATATCATATTTTTGCTAACGCTTCATGTACGAGGGTCGATGACACACATTTTGATGTCAGTCAGATAAGCGTTAATTACAGTAATTTGAGCATGCATAATAAATCTGTCATTTTGATACGCAGAAACCCATTACACAGATCTCCAGCTAAAGGTAGGAGGAAAACAAAGATTGAAAAACCCTTGATATGCCATCTAATTTCAGTCCAAGATCTGAATGGACTGAATTCTAAGGAAAGCGAACAAACCGCAAGACACGTAACATGCAAATGCACGCATTCCAGCGGATTATTTAGCAGTTAGCAATAAAAACACATTAGACTAATGTAAGAGAATGTGGCATTTTGGCTTTATGATTCAGCAAACTGCTGTGGTTTGTGATTAGTGGCAGTGGCGGTGGCGTGGTCCCAGTACTCAGGAAGCTCTCGGGGCTCTGATCGAACGCTAGTGAAAGCCGTCTGCGGCGTCAAAACCTAACGCTTATGGAGCGCAGCAGATAACAGGCCCGCATTGTCCACCAGGGTCTTTAGAGCCTCAGAATGAGCTGTCAAATGAGGCAGCACTAACTCTGCTAATCCGCCATCTGAGGAAAAGCCTCAGCCAAAAGGAGTAAACAAACAAATAAAAACATTAAAAAAAGAACCACGAGTGTGATTAATCGAGTCGAAAGTCGCCGCACTCTGGTGTCTGCTTTGAAGTAATGTTTGCGCTCTCACGCAAGCATGACCACTTTTTAGCACTCTCCAACGGTCAACTGGGGAATCAGCAGAAAACAAAAAACTCTGAATTCTAGCAGCACACACTTTTTTCCTCATCTCTTTTTTACACATACAAACAACCGGTAAGGCGTTGATAGCTACATGAAAGAAGAAATGCTCTGCAGTTAATTATAACAGAGATTACTACAAAGAGATGCGTTTATAACAGCGTGCTTTGATGGGATAGCTGCGATGCCATTTCATTCAAAGCAACAAAAAATGCTCCTCAAACGAGAAAGATGTTGATAACATATTGTTCAAAGCAAAATGCAGCTGCAGTCCTAATGTCTAAAAATAAAACTAGATTGTTTTTTTGTGTTTTTTCTTTGGTGGAAATTGGTTGAGTGGTGCTTGCTGTGCAAAAATAGCCTTGATGATAGTAGGGAGTTGTGAGTCACTGCTGAAAAACCCCCAAAACAAAACAAAAAACAGCCTAAACCAGCCTAAAATGTTGCTGGCCTCCCAAGACTGGTCTGGTTTTAGCATGTTTTTGATTACTTTTTCATGACACAAGCTAAACAAACTGAAGTCCAGCTAGGCCAAGCCAAGCCAAAACCAGAAAAACACCGTAAAGTCTTTTTTTTTTTTTTTTGCTGTTCAAAGGCTAGGGAGCTTTGGTTTGGTGTCTAGGGATGCTTGGTGGGTCCTTACTGACCCAAGCCCAATGCAAAATCTCAATAGGATTTTCTTATTTTAGCCTCTGCTGATCAAAAATGATCACTCCTCTCATCAATAATTTGAAATATGATTCATATCCAGAGAGTGAATGGTGCACTAGTTACCAGTGTTGGATGTAATGCGTTACTAAGCAATAATTATCATGATTAAATTACTTTTTCCTGTGAAATAGTAAGGGATTATTTAATTTATTTTTTTCTGTAGTTTAATTACAGTTACTTCTGATGTTATTGCATTAAATACTGTATAGATTATAGAAAGGTTCTATATAAAACAATAGTGGATTTAACACAAAAATGTAGCGTTTAATGTTAAAATCTATGTTTGTAAATACAATTTTCTCCCTTCAGGAATAATTTGTGCAAATGTATATTATTTATTTGAAAGAATTAAACCAGTTTCTTGTCTATCCTTGTATTGTTCAACTGGTCGAGGTTGAGATTTAGAAAGCTAGTAATAAGTAATGCAACACTTTTTGGAATAATTATTACAGTAATCTAATTACACTGTTGAAGATGTAATTAGTAGCTAGTTATTCATTTTTTGTTTTTTGAATAACTCACCAAATACTGCTATTTACATACCAAAAGTTTAATACTTAACATTAGAGCAGTGGTTGGAAAGGCTAGCAACCTCTTAAAACTTTCCTAAATTATTTAAAATAATATTTATATTAATATAATTAATATTGTTATTTATTTTATTTTTTTAATATTTATTTTAATATTTACTCTAATGATTTTCTATCTCAGTAACTATTATTTTTATTAAAAAATAAATAAAATAAAAACATTCTTGAAAGTTCTGCAATCACAAAATTAATTGTTAATTTACTCTCCCAAATTTCTGTTAAAATAATGTTATAATTAATATTTCATATATCCAAAGAGAAAGGCAAAATAAAGTTTGCATTTCCACCGAAGAGATCCGTAGCTGTTATTAAAAGAAAAGGTCAGGACAAAAAACGGTTTATTGAGTAAGACTGCAAGCCCTTTGTCGCACCAGTGCTAACATGAAATACACATTCAATTCAAATTGAAATTCAAATCAGTTCACAAGCGGAAAAAAATAGCATGTAATTTATTAAGAGTTGCATTTGCACCTGGCATAACACTCATGAAGTCACAGTCAAAAGTTTGCAAACACCTTATTTTGTTTGGGTTCCAATAAATATTCTCGGTTACGTTTGTTTGTTCTTCACACTACACCTCATAAAGGTGTTAGCATGCGAATTGCTTCAGTGAAAAAACTGTGTATGTAGAAGACATTATCACACTATTTAGAGAGCAAAAGTTGTAATCTCGAAAGCCCACCCAAAAAACAGCTAAAAAAACATAGGATCTGGTTCAACCTCAGAAAGGTTAACATGACCATCATTATTTATACACTATAATAGTATTTATTCATATTTAGGGTTAGCCTTATTTTTATTTTATTTTCATTTAAATATATTTTAAAAATTTTTAGTAATTGTCTTTTTCCTTGTCAACTTTATTGAATTAAATATTTCTACTTATCTTTATTTAATGATTTAACAATGTTAGTACTTCAACTAAAAGCTTGTACTATTTTATTTTTTATTTCAGTTAGTTGCTAATGCAAGACTTCTAAGCTTTTTTCAATTTTTCAAATGGAAACAATTCGTAATCATTTTAGTTTTAACAAAAGCAACTCAACAAAACACAGCAAACCGAGTTGCATTATGTCCAGGATAACAGGACCATTTAAAAAATTTTAGCATTCAAAGCATCATTTTGTCTGTCCGCTGTTCAAGGTCAGGTTTTGTTACCTCACCTCTCCGAGACTGCTATTTCACACCATTGTACGCGAGCACTGAAGCCCTCCTGTAAGCGAGGAAATGTCTCATCTGATAGCAGCCTGATTCAACTTCACTTTGTGGGCTGATAATATGATGGCAGTGCTCAGGGAGAACGGTTCAAAAGACAAGTGAGGTGAGGGAGATATCATGCTCCGAATATGAAGCCTGCGTGTGCTCCCCTTGGGGTTGCAGGAACGGAGGTGCGCCATTAATTTAACCGAACTGGGAGAAAGAAACTGGCTAGAAGATCATCATTTCAAGTTCAATATGGATGCAAGCGAAAGACATGCGAAGTGGCTGAACAGTTTAGTCTGTAAATAGTCTGCCCATTTCTTTTGGTTGTGAACATGACATCATATTGATATGATAATCAACTGTAAGCACACTATGTTTAAGGCTGCGTGTCCACCAAACCATTTTAGTCAGCTGAAAATGCTAGGCACTCTGCTGAAATGCTCGGATTTTTTCAGTTGAGGCTTCTGATACGGAATAACTGCGGAAGTGTTACTAGTATCTCATTTCACAAATAGCTTGTTTCTGCATTGAGTCTATATTAAAGTTCAGATACAATGTAAAGTATTTGCTCTGGCTTGTTTTCATCTGTGGACATTGTAGGAGCAGAATGTGGTGGTTGGTCGGTGTTGTGTTTGTCCCGCCCCTCCTCCACTGTGATTGGATGGCTGGTCAAAAGTGACAGTGATGAGCGCTGCGTTTTACTCAAAGTGGAACATTCTTCAACTCTCGGCGACCAGTAAAAAACGCTGAGCGCTCGGCCTAAAACTTCTAACATGGCCTAAACATAGGATCATGATTGGCTTTTCTGATTTAGTAAACTTGCTCAGTGGCTCACCTGGTACAGCACTGCACCATGCAGAAGCAAGCTGAAATGGCATGGTTGATTCCGCAAATGCGCTCTGCAATAAAAACACAGCTTAAACGAGCCTAATGATGTTAGCTTGTCTGTTTTGCTGGTTTTGAAGCGGTTTTGAAGCATTTTAATAAAGCATAAGAAAAGCATCTGGATGTGTTTGAACAAGCTCTGCAATCCGGCACTGTAGTAAAGACACGTCACGTTTATTTATTTAGCACTTTATACAATAGATTGCTTAAAATCAAGCAGCTTTACCCTATTAAACATGAAAAACAGTGTCAGTGTTTTGTTTCGTCAGAAGTACAACTTCATTATTTATTATAAAGAGGCTCTCCAGTGTGTTCATGTTCTCACTCGTGGACGTCTGACCTCGACGGACTGAACAGGAGAAAAAAAAGATTTCTACGTTAAAGAAGGCGGAGCCTCCGCGCACACTTAGCCTACCTATTACATAAATCACCAATGGGAGTACAAATGTGGTTTACCAGCCGTAGCGAATTTTTCCGGAAAGTTCCGTTTCGAACTACCAAAACAAACTCCAAACGAACTTTGTTTTGGCCTGATTTTATTCAAAATGGCTTCACATTGGATCGTTCTTTGATTTCGCTTGAAGTATATCGAGGTCTAAAGAACTTTAATAAGCTGAAAGGCCATCTTTATATGAAATATGTTGGTCAGTATATTATTTAGTAATTCCATAGTACTTTGGTGTTCATGTATATGGTACAAAATGATTATATTTTTCACATTTATGTGGTACTCCAAGGTAAATTAAAGAATATCATGCTATTTAATTGGTACGTCTTAAAAAATACAATAGCACTTTTATTTTAAAGTGTCTTAGGTGGGCAAAGTAATAATCTCCCAAGCTTAATGTCACCATGACATCCAAGACTAATTTATAACGGAATATGAAAAAATACACCCAAGATAAACAATATACCCCCCTTTCTGCCAACCAAGCACGCTGTGCAAACCGTAATTATCGAGTCTGTGACAGATGCCCAATGGAGCAGCGTACACACTATTAGCCAGATTGAAGCTGAGCATATTTTTTCCAAATGAGACAGATTTCATCATTAAATGCCCAAAATGAAAGTCCAAAACTCATATGCTATGAGGATACAGAAGTAACGTTAACTGCTTGTCTGCTGATCTGAAAGTTACAGTGAGGCTCTATAGTAGCACATTTGTGTCATTGTCAACATCCCCAATTGCAGCAACACTGATCACTTCCCATGAGCCCCTCTTAACCTCAATCTTTCAGCAGTTCAAAAGCAGTTCAAAGTTTCCGGCGAGTTCTAAACCTCAGAAGTGACATCTTATACACCCTCAGCAAGGAACCAACGCAGAGGCAGTTTCAGTCAAATTAACCAATTATAGCTTCCCTGCTTCAAACAAAAATAAGGGAAAGCGATTGAAGATCGTGCAGCATCCGTACATCAAACTTCTTTTCGGCTCCTCTGATCCCTCTCGCCCTTCAAGTTCGCGCTACCGTTTTCAAAGTACAACTGTCAATTTAGGCTATAAAAACAACCACACAAAGTCAGGTAAAGCAAGAAACAAAGGCGGAAACTCTAATCCGATGCTCCCATGGTTTAGAGTCTATTTCCCAATAGCACAACATGCGTGGCGAGACCAGTAACAGGCATTAACTCACGAGCACATGGGAATATTATCAGTTATATGGGTCCCAGGGAAAAATGCTGATGGATGGCACCAGCTTAATCATGCATAAAAAGATTTTAAAAAATGTACTGCTCTTAGAAAACCTCATGGCACATTTTGTGTCTTTTTTGTGCATCATGCGTGCATTATCATGTGTTTTTTTAACATGATGGTGAGGGGCAAGATGCATTGGTCTATAATGACAAATCTGGGGGACACTGAGCAGGTTAGTCACACTGCCCGTCCAAAAACAAAAAGTCACTGTTTCGATTTAAACTGGGAAATGCTTAAGAGTCTATGATTGGAACATTATTGCAGTGATTATGTTTCTAGCATGCTAGTGTGTTCGGCAACAGTTCTTAACTCTAATTGATGGAGTGTGTAGCTGTTCATTTCTTAAACGACACACATCATGTCAATATTCCAGGATGACAATGTCAAATTGTGAAAGAAGTCACAGTTTGAACATGAGGTTGGGAGGGAGCATGACTCTTTTTCACACATGACACCACAACATTTATTTCCATCAAGAGGTGTGTCAATTTTTCGGCAAGATCTTGTTTTTGACAATGCAAGAGTCAAGCACTCTGTAAAGTCTAGACCAGCACATCCCAAAGACTTTAAATGAATTTAAGGTTTAGACTAGAGTTGCACATTCATGTGTGAAAATGATTCTTCATGCTCATGCTTCATGCTTCATGGAATATGGCATGATGTGTCTTCCTACATGGTCAAAGGTGCTGATTTTAATTAAAAATACCTTTTTTTTTCCTGTTATATGAATATATATTTCACCATTCTTTAATACTAAAAACATAATTATTATGATTATCAGAGGCAAACATTAAGAATAAGAACACCTTATTATAATAATAATAACAACACTTTATAACTCAATGATCCTGCCCTAATTGTTATTGGTCTTTTAGCCGATAGTTTCTCAGCCAAAGCAGAATAAGGCAAATTTATTTAAATAAGAAGGATGTGGAGCAAAAAGGGGTCAAGGGCTTTGTTCCTTGGGACAGTGCTGTTATCAAATCCCAGTAATTTCCCCTTTAAGTGAACCACCCTTTCCGGGAGTTTAAATGTTAACGTTCAGATTTCTATCACAGACCATCCCCATCACCTTCAAAAATACGCCAATGATGAAATCGATTGAGTGTGTCCTTAAGATCAGCCCTAGATTGTAAACTAATTTAGGTATGACCATCACAGCCATTTTTAACCGGTGAACGTCCATTTATTTGTGTTTCGATTTACACTAATGACCTGAACTTTAAATGCCGTGTATTATGTTACCATGTGATGCGGTCACTGCTGAAAATATCCTGCTGATCAATGCAACCTCAGCTTTCTCTGTCGCCCATGCCGAACCGAATCACACACTGAACAAGAATTGTTCACAGATTGACAGAAGTAAAAATGCACACTGGTGCTTTTGTGTCTCTTTTGATGCTCTATTCAGCCCTATTAATTGTAATTGCATGTAAAAAAGAAAACCAGCACATTCTTCAAAATATCTCTTTTTGTGTTTCATGCAAAAAAGACATTTCCAGTATTCTGCTTCACTACAAACAGAGAGCTGTGAGGTCCTTTGCTGTAGCACTTGTAAATACCCACAAAGCTCAGCCAGTGAAGGGTCTGTGGGCTTCGACACAGATAACACGTCGCCCCAAGCAGCCCTTATGTCTAGAACAAGGCTCGGCTCTCTGCTAAAAGATCAGCCTATGCCCGATCAAAATGACTCAGCAATGGGCCTGACTGTTAGAACCTTAGGAAAGATGTTCAGACATGAGGGAGGGTCAGTGTAAGCAGGTTGTACACACACACACTATTCCACAATCTATTTGCCTAAGATCTGTGCTACATGATAATGGATTATGCTATATCTAATGAATGTACCATTGCATAGATAAACAACACACGTTTGAAATGTCAAACAGAGGGAAATGAAAGCTAATTGCTAAATGAATCTGAGTGATTCCGAAATTCTATTTATGTACCAATATGTTCCTCTGATATTTTTAATCCAATGAGTTTGTGTTGTGCAATATGCAATGTGAAACAAGGAAAGCATTATTTATTTATTCACTTACTTGAATCTCAATGTGAACTAATGCTTTAAGACGACTTCACTTCCCAAATGGCAAAAGGATCAGTAGAAAACATAGATCATTTGTTATTCTTTGTCTTACATAACAGTATTGTAATGTATCTGAGGGTAATTGTACATTGAACATTACAACATTCAAATACAATAATACTACACTGTTACAAAACCACAAACTCACATAAAAAGCCAAGAGTCAAACTGCCCAACTAAAGGAAACACTGATCACCATAATGGTGACCAAACATTTTCAATAAAACATCAACATCTGTTAATTCTCAATAAGAGCTTCTGTAGACGATTGACAGAAATAAATTCAATCTGGTTTGTAATAAGAGAGATTTAATGTATTTTCTGTTGATTTAATTTATTGTTGTTGCTGGACGTTAGTTATAGTTCTTGTGAATCTTTTTCCTTCAGTGATTAAGTTTATTATTTATTTTGACAGGGACCATGTGCAAGTACATTAATCTTACAAAAGAAAAGATGCTTTACACCAGATTTAGCTACAGCTAATTTCCATCCGCAGTTTCTGCATGTAATCATCAGCTGTATTCAATGTTGGCAATTAAAAATAAAGAGTTATTAATTAATCTTTGACATCTGTCTGTTATTCAGATATTTTTGTTTCAAATGTACTCTTTATTTTTCTTTTTTTTATGCAAACTATTTGCAACGATTATTTTAAAGGGTTTCCATTTAACAAATTATTTTGATTAATTCTAACCCTATTCTTATTTGTTGAATTTAATTTATAATATTGCTTGTAATCTGGTGCCACAAATTTATTGAGAAGATATAGTGTATTATTTTTAATATTCTACCAGTGTTGTTAAAGGGGATTAAAATACTGGGCAAGAAAAAGAAACAAAAGAAATACCATGGAAGTCAATGGGGCCCCCGTCAACATCCTTCTAAATATCTACTTTTGTGTTCAGCAAATTTCTTCTCAATGGTTTCTTACAGATTTGGAACAACTTGAGGGTGAGTAGGGGACAAAAAATGTTTTTGTTAATTAAAATAATGCTGAAATCAAATCAAATGTTAACAAAAATAGAAACTAACTAAAAAAAGATTTGAAGTACTAAAATTACTAAAATATAAATAATAAATTACAGGGTTTTTTTAAATGGCAAAGCACATATTACTAAAACAAAATAGAAATAAAATGAAAACCGAAAATATGATAAAAGCTATTATGAATAAATACCAAACAATACGAAAATAATCATGTTACATTAAAACCTTAAAAACATTTTTTTAATTATTCTTAGTCTAAATTTAAAATGATAAAGCACAAGTAAGTTTGTTAACTTAAGTTATTTAAAATACCATTACTGAACACCTAAAACATTTTTTTAACAATAAAAGCAAGTGCCGTTTCAGCCTTGGATGAACAAAATAAAAAGCAATTTTGAATTATGTCTGCTTTACAACAGTCAAACAGACGCCTAGAGCTGCAAATAAAGATACACACGGAGGGCATTTTCTTTTCACAGTCATCAAATCCCGTTTAACGCGCATTTGGGTCGGCCTCACCTCAGCGTTTCACGACGTTCAGACAGACATATTCCATTTTCTTTTTAAGTCCATCACTGATGTCTATGCATAAAATGCGATGCAGCGCAAAGGAACACCTCTGTCATTTTAAATAAGAATCTAATAGCTAAAATGATGTAGGCTTCAGTGTGAAAACAGACTATCTGTAGGCTTTCAGGGAGACTGTGGAGCAAAAGGCAATTAGTATTTCACTGCCGGGCCCTTGATGTGTGATTTCTAAAGGCTGTTAGAGGCACTATCAGAGTTTGGCAGTGAATATGCATAAGATACATTGTAAATGAGAGCATGATTAAGACTTAACTAAGCTGCGGATATAAAGAGTGCCAAACTCAAGTGCTTTAATGGTAAAAATCGTGTAGAAAGGATCGTGATGTAGCTACGGAGGAGGATATCTGCAAAATGGTTTAGGTCCAGACACTAAAGAACATTGCCAGGTGGTCAAAAGAGCCCATGCTCAAGTCTCAGTAGCTGTTTCCATCCACCTGTTTTATTCACATTTTGTGACGGTGCATGGAAATAGCAAGAGATACATACATTCTAAAAATGTGCATAAAAAAATATGTGCTCAGTTGAGGTGGATACATTTTTATCTACTTAGAAGACATGCGCATAAACTGTGATGGAAACTCATTTACTGAATGAACCCCTTGAAGCTCAACGAAAAACTCACTGGACTGTAACTGGACTAACTTGCGGACAGATATTTTTGCACAGCATCTTAAATGTTGGTTTGGTCATTCTGGAATGCCTGAGCCAAAGTCTGTCATCAAAATGATTTGGTATAATGACCTCCCAAAAGTGTCTTGCATGATTGCGTTCCCAAACTCCAGCATCCGAACGTAAGACAACATGACAGTTTCGTCTGCACACTCTGAGACAAGTCATTTATGATAAAATATGGTAAAACAGGAAAATAGCTTACCCAATGGCAGCAGCTTCCATTTATATTACAGATATTTTGCGTCAATTTCCTAGGAAGTTACGATTTTGTTCTCTCGAACATGATGGAATGGATGGAAACGCTGCTTTATTTGCAAAAAAAAATTCTGCATAAGTTAAATTAACAACTTTGAATGGAAACACAGGCAATGATATTGTGGTCTCAACATATGAATATTTTTTTTCCCCACTTTATCATCTGCCAGACAAAATATGAATGTTTTAAACTGCTTAGGAAAGTAAAAGTGTACCTTTCCTAAAAAAAAAAAAAATAAACAGATAAAAATCGTTCACAAACAGGAAAAGTTACATACCAAAAAGTACAGTAATAATAACGGTGATGCTTTAAAAAAATTAATAAAAATACATCACTCTGTAGTACTCAATTATGGAATTATAAAAGGTACAAAAAAATGATTTCGTTTATTGACCTTCCCTTTTTACAAATTCCTCTGAAATCTAGTCATAAAAGGTTAATTGTATACTTAAACCGGATGCTTATCCTGGTTTAATAAATGTTTAAATCCTTAATGCATGACCTAAACAGCTAACATTTCCATTTCCAATAGGGGTTCATACTTTGCATTTTATGCTGATATTTCCCATATATTCCAGCAGTTCTCTGGGCTGTTCCTCTTGCGTAATCAGGCCCTGCTCTTGACAAGTTTCACTGTGACACTGTCTCGGTACAATGTGACCTTCTATGCAAGCAAAGACACTCATTGGGCCCTTGGGACCATTTGGAAGCACCAAGCTTGAGGAGGATGGATCCAGGATGGCTGCCCACTCAGTTTGAGCCACTAATCTCATCAGAGAGCATCTGACCTCAACTAGTTCCGGCATATATACATGCCTTGGAGATTATTACTGAAAAAAATGCAAAATGCATGAATTTTATTGCAGTCACTATAAGGATAATCTTTCAACATCCACTTATGCAACTGCATGGTTAAAGCTACACTGTGTAACTTTTTTAGTTTATTCTTAGCTAAAAACAATGAGTTCTTTCAAAAATATATGTGCTCATTAATGTATATTTACTTCTTTCAAGTAATAAAGTATTCTCGTAAGTGTATAATATGCCATTGAAAATACATACGGGTGAGGGGTTCGAATGCGCGTCGCCATGTTGCCCCTCCATCTTGAAAGTACAGTAGCCAAAGAGGGACATACCCAGAATTCAAGCGCTTTTCGCGTTTTAACACTCGATGGCACTGTGTCGAATGTGAAGAGGGGGATTGCTTGAGACTGATATAGCCTGCAATGTAAACTTTGCCTAACGTTAGTGATGTCGTACAATATACAGAAGAACGATAGCACCGATAAAAGTTACTTTACTAAGAGTAGCATGCATTCGTCTGGGAACCTGATAGCTGATGTTAGCAATGAAATGGTAAAAAACAATGAAAAGGTAAAACTATTATTCATTTTACATAGATGTTATAACCTACATGTTAACTGACAAATTAAATAACTGCAAATTATAATAGTTTTCTAAAGTAACCTTGATCGAACTGGAAGCCATATTAATCTTGGACTAAATCAGCCACCGTATGAGTTAAAACGAAATCGGAATTGAGAGGAACAAAAACTAATATTCACTGGATGGTCATATATCTTTTCACCGCTAGATGGGGGATAATATCACACAGTGTAGCTTTAAGTATCTACAGTACATGAATAATTAAATAAATAAATAATTTATCTCAAAAAACGCTACTTTTCTGGAAACAGAAAAAAACATTTTAAAAATGTATAATTTTTCAAATAAATAAACACTGCATTATGAAAGTTGATATTGGGGCTTCATGGTCAGACACTTGCATGTGTCATTATATTAGTAATGTAAAATTGGTAAAATTAGGTATTTTACCAATTGGAATTATGAGGTTTATATAATCAGCGAATTACGGACATACATGTTTTATCCACTATTAGAATGGCCGCATCTGAGGCAGAAAGTATGTCACATTATGTTTTCATCAACTTGCAGGTTATAAGGTTTACTGTGGCTATGTGGGCGCACAGTTTTTTTTTTTTCTGTCACTTTATTAAAATATGATGTGCTACACACAGGCTATTTATGACAATATTGGCTATGACTCGACGACAAATGCTAGACCAAGACACTCTTCTCCACTCCTCAAATACATAAAAACATTAGTCTTTATATTTACAATTTTTCTTGAATAAAGAAAAAACTGCACTTATTCAATGAACCAGTTCTGTATTTACCCTTGCATTGCAGTCCAAAATGTCATTTAAGCTTGAGGCGAGACAGAGTTATGAGGTTTTACCGACAGCTTGAGGATCCAATCGACTATGTTTAGTCAAAGGCTCTTTTTAATTGGTTAAATATTTGCAAAACCCACAGACAGATGTAACGGTGGACAATAGTGATGATTTATTTAAAAAAAATGGAGATACAAGGTTTCTGCCGGATGGTCACACTTTAGATCAAGGTCCAATTCTCACTATTAACAAAGACGTTTGCCTCAATAAACTCCTAATCACTGGTTCATAGTTAGCAAGGTAGTTGTTTAGACTAGTTAACAGGTAGGATTAAGTACGGTCATGCAGAATAAGGCATTAATATGTGCTTTATACTGTAAGTACTAATAAACCTCCAATATCCTAGCTAATAAGCAACTAGTCAATAATAAATTAATCTCTATTCACAGCAGAAATATTATGCATAATCCATCTGTAAATATAACAGAGTACTGAATAAAATCCAAATTTGTGAAGGAAAGGTCACCAGATAATGAAATGAAAAATATTATAAGTCATGGCCTAGCAGAAAGTGCACAGCCTCCAACATGGCTCTCTTTTGCAGACAGCCTGAGTTTGAATCCAGCATTTGATTTTAAAGTTTTTATTTAAAAATAAGCTAAAATCAAATATAAAAAAGGGAAATATTTAATTTACATCAAGGGCTTTGCTTTTAATACTGAAGATGGTTTGATCCAAATGTGAAAGGGGAAAATACCATTGCACATAATTTAGCTTTAAAAGCACAAACATTAAAAAAACAACTAGAATGTCACAAAATCCGCCTCTACAAACCACACATCATTTCCAAACAAAAGCGGCATCACACATTCAATCTGAACTGACGTGGTGCTAAACTGGAGACGTCCCTCTGTGCCTGGTGACCAAAACCTGCTCTCAGCCGAGCTGTGAAGACACCGTACAGACATTTGAACTCACCGTTTTCTGTATTTTCATGCTCGGTGTCAGTAAGGGTGAGGTTAGAGTTGGCTCTGCTGGAAAGGCAGGAGCTACGACCGGATTTGGTGTTGCTACGGCCCCAGAGTCGGACAGCATGCTCGGGGGAAATGATGCCGTCCGTTTCTGTGTCAGCGTCTGATCCCACGCTCACGGAGTAGTCACGGTGGGGAAGGCCCATTTCTGTCCTATATGCTGCCATATGGGTCGGCACAGGATCCCCAAAGGCCATGTCTCTGAGAGAGAAGTCCACCCCTGATACAAAACAAGAACAGAATGAGAGAAAATACAATCTGTGTTACGCATACAAGAACAGACTAAAAACAGTAGGGCTCTGGAAGTCTCTAAACCCATTCATTTTCTCCCATTTCATGTCATTATTATTATTATTATAATATATATTTTTATCAATAACATATAAACCTTTTTAGAAAGTCTACCATGAGCTACAAAACGGGTAAGAGTTGATTTAAATATCTAATAATAATAATAATAATAATAATAATAATAATAGTATTAGTAGTTGCAATAGTAGCATTATTAAAAAAAGCCAATACAATGTAAACTATTCACTTGGGGCCAGATTTACTAAACGGCAAATTAGCATGGGAGCGCAATTCCAAAAAAAGCAGAGATGGGAGTGGAAAGTTCTGCGCGTGATCTACTGATGATATCCATTTCCTTCTGGTTTAAGACATGCTTAAACATGCGGACAAATAAAGGCACAAACACCCTTAAGTTGACGAGCGCAAACCTTAGTAAATCACCTTGCGTGATCCGTTTAAATACTCTCCTCCCATAAAATTTGCATCTGAAAGGGGAAACTCATACAAATGCATATGCAATAAGGTCAGCCGCAGAAATCACCCTGTCCACGCATTTTCAGCACTAATAAATCACTGCGTGTCTTTAGTAAATCCTGACAGTAGTTTTTAACGGCAAAAGAGGGTTTGCGTAAGCTGTTAGTAAATCTGGCCCTAAAAATGATAAATTACAAGTATAAAAACAACAGTTTAAATGTATTGTAAAATATTACCATACTAATATATGTAATAAATGAATGTGATGTTTACTTCCAGAACTTGAGTGCTGCGAAATTCCAAGTTCCCAGTATGAACTTTTAACTGAATGCATCATAACAAACAAGTGTTTGAGTGAAAAGTTGTTTTTTAATTATATTTAATTATAACTTTTCCCCACCATTGGCATAATTTTCCATAATTTATATAACAACGCTTCCTGCCATTGATGGGTTTTCCAGTTTTCCTTGTGTCATTGTTATACACTACTGAAAATCTTCTGAAAGAGTACACAATCTCCAGATCGAAACAAGGAGCAAAAACAAGTGATAAAAGCATTGCTATTCACATTGTAGTCTCTTGGAAAAAAAAATTTACTTAAAAAAAAAAAAAGTATGACATTTACCTACATTCAAGTGTTGATTAAAAAAAAAAAGAATGCATGAAGCTAGAATAAAAAGCAATTGGTTCAAAAGCAGATTATTTATGTGAAAATTCTCAAAAATGCTGGCGGGAAACAGCTAAGTATTGTTTTTATCCTTTTCAGCAGAATCACTGGCTAAATCAAGTAATTTCGGTAGTAATCCATTTGACCGCAAATTTTATGTGAATTTCGTATGAATTTTGTTCCAACACGCAGATTCCGCAACAGACTCAAATCGGTCACGCAGATTCGCTGCGCTGATGAACATTAAAGCTACTTAGTATGAGCTGTGCTTCAAACTTCTTACAGTACTGCCTTGGAGATTAGACAAAGGACAAAAGACATTTTTGCTTACAAAATTTTGCTAATGTGACTACATCTTTAGAAGGTAGCTTAGAGGGAAGAATTGAGCCCAAAGTATATTCTTTTATGCATAGATTTTTCTACAGCTTGAATTTTTTGCCACGGCTTGAATCAGTCAACAAGGTAGCAACACTGGCCCGGGTTGTTGTTTCACAATCGGAAAAAGAAACCGAGGAGACGGGAAAAAAAATGAACAAACGAATGAAATCTCAGGTTACATATGTAATCATGGTTCCCTGAGAAGGGAAACGAGACGCAACAATGGCGCTAGGAACGCCCATAGCATCATTGTCGACGCAGAAGTTCCACTTCAAAAGGGAACTATTAAAGGCTATGTGTTTGGTTGTAAGTGTACGCCAAGTGTTTCCACCAAAAACAAAGTATACCTTGGGCTTAACTGTGCCGCTTGCTGTTGGAAAACAGCCTTCGCGCTACAATGTGAACCTATGATGCCTTAAAATGCTGTCTAGGCAGCTCACTGCTTTTAGAAACATTAGTATTTGTTACAACAGAACATCTTTAACAGAGTACCTGGTCTCATATATGACTCCAAATTGACCAGGTATATTCATTATATGAAAAAAGCCTATATTTAAATCAAATTGGATACCCTGATGAGATGTTTATTCAAAACGGAGCACTCAAACCCATGTGAGAGCACACAACCTCAATAAGCATCACATTCAAAGTGCGCTCATGCCTCAGGGAGGCCAAAGGTACGAGAAAAAGGAAGATGTTTATATGGAACTAACAGCATATTACAGATTTATGCCCGAGAGTGAGCGTAATAATAGTTAGCGTGTCTGAGAGCAACAATGCATTTAGTATTCATGGAGGGGAAGTGGATATTTTTTCAGGTCACCATCAACTGGACACATTAGAAGGTCATAAAAGACATCAGCGAATCAGCATTCACGGCACCCCCCTCTCATTAAAGTCCTAGCACGCTAATGGCAAAGATACAACACCACATTCGGCTTTCCTTTTATCTCTCCGGTTTTAGATACTGCTTTTTCAAAACGGCTGGAATATATTAGCGACGGATCAAATCGTTACCGCAGTCTGTCTTAATTGCTCGAATGCGATCACTCTCTGAAGCGTATCTGAAAGATCACTGCAGATCTGGAGCCTGCGAGATGAGGTCTCAAAGTGTGTGATAGTTTGTCTCGTTTAACAAGCATGTGTAATAGATGTGTGCTTTAAAATGAAGTGGGCAAGTAAAATAATCAAGGGTGCAGTATTCCACACTTTAAAAAAGTGAAATAAAAAGCACACAGGTCATGTATTAAGGGATTTATTATCAATTAATTGCCTTCTTGAAAATCAAAAGTTTTAATGCAGTTCATTTGGGGAATTAGCATTTTTTTTTTAAATAAGCAATATTATTAGGCACTCAAAACTCTAATGCTAAATATCCATTTGACAAGACACAAATCTTAAATCTAAAATAAAATGTATTATTCGCTTTGCTTTTTTACTCCAGGGATGCAAACTCTTCAGATGTGAGGCAAAGATCGGTGGCAAAAAAAAGGTGAAAAGATTCAGTAGCCCTGGGGGTCTGGGGCAAATTAAAAAAAAATAATCTTAAAAATTTACAGATTTACTGTCAATTTTAGAAGGGGATATTGGAGAATAAAACCTAATATTAATATTGATAATAAATAAATAATATTAATACAATTACACGCACACGGACACATATGTATATGCACAGGCACACATCTAAATGACTATTAAACAATACTATTAAAATAATAATAACTATAACTATTATTAATTATATTACTATTGTTTATAAAATGAAACAAGTCAATACAAATATTATTATAGTATTAATACTGCTGTGCTGTAAAATTTGAAAAATATGTATTTACATACATGTATACATATACATAGTCACAAACTTACACACACAACTATGACTAAACAATAATAATAATTATTGTTATTAATAATATTATTTTGTATAAAATGAAAAAAAATCAATGAAGAAATATTATAGCGTTAAGACTATTGTACTGTAAAATGTGTCCGTTGTATTATTTATGAATTTATTAGTATTAAATTATATTCTGCTATTATTATTATTGTTATTATTAATTAAATAAATGTCTCACATTTTTGCCTCTTAAATAAAAAAATAAATAATTTATCATTATTATCATGTTCAAATTGACATTTTTCTATGGAATACAGTACGGACTTAAGGAAAAGAGCAACATGAACATAAAACCGCTGCATTTGTGTTCATTATGGCTTGGAATGACATGAAGATAAGTAAATAATGACACAATTTTTCAAATTTGGGTGAAATTTAAGTTTCTGTACAGAAATGCCTTTTGTGCCTGTCTGCTGTAGAACAGATTTGAAAAATGCAGGCTGCTGGCCGAAGGTAAATTCTGTGGAGACATGCAGCAATCAGAAATGCATTATACTTTAATAGGCAAATTATAATGTCATCAATAACGGTTCACTTCTGCAAATTAGGCCAGATTGCTCTCACCGCAAATGCAAACCATATTGGAGTCCATGCAAACCGTAACCCAAGCAAAACGCGATTCCAGCCAAGTTTGGAAAACTCAGACAGGAATGAGAAAATCATGTTTGATAATGTTAGTTGTGCAGAAATTGCACACTTCAGTTTTCAAATGCACTTGTGGTTTTATCCCTGCCATGGCGGCGAGAGATCAGACATGTGAAATCTTGCCCGCTCACCTTGCCTGCTGAACTCATCGGCCGTGGTGCACCACGTCTTTGACTCGGCTGCCATAGGCCAATCTGGAGTCCTGATCAAAAGCTTTAAGGGTCTCGCTGGAGCTGTAGGACTTGGGGTTGAGCTTGCCGTCCTCGCTGTCAGCCGAGGAGCTGGTGTACCGGCGCTCCGCGTCCCGCCTGGAGGTCAGAGAGCGGTAGGGTCTGCGTTCTTTCACTTCCATGGCAACCTTGTCTCTTGTCTCAACATCAAAGGGAGGGAAAGAAGCCAGTTCAGTCCGTATGATTCTACAAAAAGACACAGATGGGGGAAAAGACCATGATTAAGGCTTCTTGTTATCTGTTTTTACAGCTAAATCCTAACATTTTAAAGTTTGGAATTGGTAATATACAGTATGTCTCTTATGCTCACCAAGACTGAATTTATTGGATCAAAAATACAGTAAAAGCATTAATATTGTGAAGTATTATTACTATTTAATTATATTTTAAATATAATTTATTCCTGTGATAATGCTGAATTAACTCCAGTCTTCAGTATCACACAATCCTTCAGAAATCATTCTAATATTGCTGATTTGCTCAAAAAAACATTATTATTATCATCATCATCATCATCATTAATGTAGAAAACAGTTGTGCTAAATAATATTTTGATGGAAACAGGGACCCCTAGTATATATATATTATATTCTTTGATAAATAGTGAGTTCAAAGGAACATAATTTATTTGAAAAAAAAAAGTTTCACGTAAAACTTTACTGTCACTTTTGATGCATCCTTGCTAAATAAAAATATTAATTTCTTAAAAAAAAATGCAACATAAAATTACAAAACAGCACTACATATTTAATCATATATATTCATAGGACTCGATTTCCCAGCTATTTTAGTGTGCCACTCACTCGCTCAGCTGAGAGGATTTTTTTTTTTCCCGGCTGGAACATCCTAAAGGACTAGTTAAAAAAGATGATTTCTGGACAGTCCTTTAAAATAGTTCTCCCAATCTGGGTGACATCATGCAGCACTGCAGCATCTCGAAAAACAGATTCCATTTTGATCAAATGCAGCACAACAAATCTTGTGGCCGTAAACTTTATGACTTGAATCCCCCTCCCTGCCCCTGAGATAAACGCTGCACATCCAGCTGATTTTTAAGTGGCAGGTGTCCTTCTGTTTGGTCTGTGGTTTATATGCTGCGAGTCAACACCCAATGCAACAATACACGCTTATGACTCCTGTCACGACTATCAAACTGCAGCAGCCAAGACTAAGATAAAATGGTGACTATTCTTCACAAAACTCTGAGAGAAATAATAAATGTACTTCACCTAAAAAAACAGTTCAGTCATTTACTAACCCTCATGTTGTTCCAAAACCCGTACGATTCTTGTTGAGTACAATAGAAGATGTTTTGCAGAATGTTCAAGCTCCTCTTTTCTATACAAAAAATGGACCGTGATTCACACTAGTGATGGGTGAAATACTGCTTCATGAAGCTTCAAAACTCACATGTTTTCAAAACGATTCGCTGGGGTGCGATGATCTCTGTGGACCCATGAATCATGTGGATTCACTGAGACCACGCACAGCTCTTACTAGTTGGCCTCCATTACACTCACCCCCTTAACCTCACTCGCATCCGGGTCACTGCACCAACATTCTCCTGCCGGTTCTACTCGCCCCACTCTACACAGGATTCGAACAGGCATTTCCAGCATGGGAGGGGCGTGCTAACAAGGACGCTAAAGACAGCAACCTCTACTGTGCCTCTTGAGGCCAGGGGAGGGAAGTTTACTCATACAACACTTACTAACTGGCTTCAGTTACACTGACCTCCCTAAACCTCACTCCCATCCGGGTCACGGAACCAATGTCACCCCTCTGGTTCTACTCACCCCACTGCAAGCAGGATTCAAACTGCCAATTTCAACATGGAAGGCAGGCTAGCCTTATAAGACGCTAAAGACCGCAGCCTCTAGTGTGCATCTTGAGGCAAAGGGAGTGAGGTTTACATGAACAGCTCTTACACTCTAAAAAACGTTGGGTTATTTTTTTTTT
Source organism: Gobiocypris rarus (assembly GCA_023029165.1). Taxonomy (NCBI): domain Eukaryota; kingdom Metazoa; phylum Chordata; class Actinopteri; order Cypriniformes; family Gobionidae; genus Gobiocypris; species Gobiocypris rarus. The sequence continues at coordinate 34,806,409 of CM040911.1, read as the reverse complement.
ACCCAATAGCTGGGTTAAAAATATTGGGTCATTCTTTTGGGTTATTCCGAACTTTTATTGTGTTGTTTCTACTACAACTCAGCCAGTTGGGTTAAAATTCAAATTTCAACGGCTGCCCGCTGCAACTGTGACAGAAGATACACGGGTAGGGTTTTGTTAGGTTGATAATCTACAGGAGCTGTCTTTTTTTTATTCAGTTGGTTATGTACACTGAAACTGTAATTAAATACAAAAATGTCTTCTCTTCACATATAGACAGAAGAACCCTCTGAAAACAATGCTGTAGTGAAACCTTGTGGTGCCATCCCAAAGGGGCATGAACTCACTCTCACGGACCTTTTCCTGGACCGTTCCCTTCCCACCTGGTGGAATGACCTGCCTATCTCAGATCGAGCAGCCATGTTAAAAAAACATCTTAAGACACATCTTTTCCAGCAGCACCTGACCAATAAAGACTAGCACCTATCTATTCTATTCACGTTTTTTTTTTTTTTTTAAGTGTATATGTGTACTTGGCTAGATTAACTGAGACTTGTTACATCACTGCCCCTTGTTTGTTTAGTTGCTTCTATTGCTCTCCTCATTTGTAAGTCGCTTTGGATAAAAGCATCTGCTACATGACTAAATGTAAATGTAAAATGGTTATAACTTCCAATTGAATGTAAATAAAGTATTGTCAATATATTAAAGTTGTTGGTTATTTATTTGCATGGCAATAATAATAACAGTAATAATAGTAATAATAATTATAATACTAGGTTGGTTAAAGCAACATTTTGGCCAAATGACCCAACAAATTAGTTATTTTGTAACCCAATTTATTGGGTTAAAACTTACTACCCAATGACTTGGGTTAAAATAACACAACAATAGGTCGGTGCTATATCAACCCACCAATGGGTTATTTTTTAACCCAACTTTTTAAGTGAGTACTAGCTGGCCTCAGTTATACTCACCCCCCCAAACCTCACTCCTATCTGGGTCATGGCACCAATATAACCATTCAAACCTGTGTTTCCGGAAAGGGAGGCGGCGTGCTAACAAAAAGACTGCAGCTAACAAGAACGCTAAAGGCCGCAGCTAAAGACCGTCAGTTGCTAGTGTGCCTCTTGATACCAGGGGAGTGAGTTTTACTTGCACAGCTGTTACTAGCTGGCCTCTGTATGGAAAAAGAGCAGATTGGACATTCTGCAAAATATCTCCTTTTGCATTCTATAATACAAAGAAATCCACACAGGCATGACATGACGGAGAGTCTGTTTGGATTTGTTGCAGTTTTCCTTTAACACACAAGGAAGGATTCTACATCATCGTCTGCCTCATTAATATTCCAGCCTCATCCCAAATCCTCATTACACAGCCAACAGCATTGTGAGAAACATTAGACCTTCGTAATGCAAGCTTGTCTGCAATAATGCATTTCATCTCTGTAACTAAATGACACTTTGTAGCATAGTGTAAAAACAAAATGGCCGCGTGGAGAGAAATATGTTGATGTAGGCACCTCTGTGATATCTAGCAACCTGACATCAATTTATAGGTCCCTTGATTTTCCCCGGACAGGATATCACACAGAACCGGAGCTGTGGAGGAGGTATTAAACATGTCGATGTGGATTTATGAAGTTGATTAGAGGTTGGGTCATTGTTTTCTCTAAGGCTCACTTAAGATAGTGAGGTTTCCCTGCTTGATTCATTTCATTTCCTGGACTTCAGCTCAGATCCACACCAAGTGTTTCTGACAATACAAGGTTTAGTATCTGTAATGGATTAAACCACAGGCTGTGCAGTTTCAGGCCTGTTAGATCATAGAGCACTTTATTCCTCCACTGCATCTGCCGACAGTACATGCAATGTGGTGATAAAAATGGAATACACAATAAAAAATCTCAGCTCAAAATGAAATATATTGAACAAAGAAAATTAAACCAGATTTTTGTAACATTATGGCCAATTAAAAAAATCATTATGAAGATAAAACAATGAGATATTGATTAAATTATAAAGTATATTTATAAAATAGAGCCAGGTATTGGTTGAATTAAATATTTACATTTTATTTTAATAATAAAAAAGCGTTTACGTCCAGAGATAATTTGTATTAATATAATGAGAATATATATATTTTTTTCAAACTACAGAAATGACAATTATCAGAGATAATGGTTATTTGTCATGAAAATGTCACAATTAAAAAACAGTCCTAAAACAGGTGACATTTTCTTTACGCAAAATATTAATTCTTATGCAAAATTGAAAAATACTCACTATAGTATTTTGTTGGACTGGATATAATTATTTTAATATAAATATAAATAAAAATATTACATTTATTTAAAAAAAAAGGGTTATAATATTCTATAATATGGTATATTTTTTCATGAAAGTAATTTAGTGCTGAAAAAAAAGATAAATTATGAATTATTTATTAATTAAAACATTATTTCATTTATTAAAGTGCAAGAATAGATAATGCTAGAATGCTGAACTAAATGAACATTTACATTTTATTTTAAATTAATTCAGTCTGGACTCAAAAGCGTTTATATTTTAATTACTGTAATGCATTTTTTTTTTTCCAAATTACAGTAATGACAAATATTCAAGATAATGTGCTTAAGGTTCATGACAAGAGTCACAATAAAAAATAAAAAATAAAAATATATATATATATTTTAAAAAATCATAATGAACCTAGGCTAAATCTGCAAAATATAAATTTTTACATTTGACATTATACACAAAATCTTATGATTTTGAGCCTGGATGTTGCTTTGTGAGATTGACCCCAGTCTCAGTCTCGTTCTAAGCTGATAAAAAAAAAAAAAAAGATTTACACGTCAAACCACGCATCAAAAATAGAAGGCTTAATCATAATGGAATTTGGTTCTAGATCCTCTTAAAAGCAAAAACCCCAACAGTATGAGTGGGACAATATGGATGACCTGCACTCAGCATTTCCCAGCAGATAAGCTCTTTAAGACCACTGTAGCCTAATATAAATGTGTGGCACTCCCGCAATAATCCGCAGTAAACTATATCTAACCCCCCTTAAACAGACTCTTTATTGCCAAGCCCATTGTGAAGTCGGGGTCACCTTTTGTATGGACTGGCAGCTGAAAAGATGGCCGTGATTAATGACTTGGAGACCTCTGCTCCGGGACCTCCGCTGTGGACAAAAACTGCTTTTCTCCTAAAGGCCCGCAAGAGCACTTCAGCTGCCGGACCGGAATCTCCAAACCATTTGCTTTTAGGTTACTAATTTTTCAGCATTTAGAAAGAGTCTTCTAGCTTATGCTAATTCATACAGAGACAAAAGAGCCTTTATTGCAACACTTGAGGGGGTTTTGTTAAAGTGCATTGTCTTAATTTCCAAAAGCCTCGCTTCAATGAAATCACCAAGTAATGTGGAGATTCTGCACATATGCCGTGCTCCCGAATATCCGAGGTCTCGCGTGCACAAGGGTGTACCTTTGGGGCCATGGGAACGCTTTCCGTCTTTTCAGTGAAGGAGCAGCCCGTCACTTACGCTTTGACAGCTGATGTCTAGTGCAAATACATATCGGTGGAAAAGCGTTTGACTGACGTTTCTCTCTGAAGAAGCTATTTTTGCTCTCTGTGTGTTTTTCTATGATAGTGTGTTAAGCTGTATGAATAATCTGGAAAGCCAGAATAAAAGTCAGCGACGTCAGCTCCTATCTAATCCCCAGAGCCCTGTGGTGGACAAAAAAAAAGAAATAAAAATATTACACAAAAAATCTGTGAAAACGACTAAAAACGCTGTATTTTGTTGCCAGGCCTGTAGATGGTGATGCCATGATAGCGGTATCATTTTCAAAAAACTTGTACTTCGAAACCCGTTTTCAAATATTTCCTTTTCCAGGCCCCCAAAACTCTGTTTTCATTTAAATGAATGGCTAAAAAACAATGAAACGTTTTCCGTTTTTAGTTTAAAATGTCATGTAAACGGCCCCTGAAAGTGATAATGCTGTGCAATGTGGCACAACAACAGCCATTCAGAACATATTTGATGTTTAATATACAATTATTTGGAGCGGTTGGGCGGGGCTACTCATAAAGCAAACGATACATTCAGTATTTGCCTGTGGCCCATTTCTCTGACCTCATTCACTGATCAATTTGCTTTTTTTAATGCTATTTACGTATATTGTTTATACTGTCAGTCTTATACATTGATCTTGGCAGCTTTACTTTGTAAGCTTCAATTGAACAAATAATACGCTTTCCTGGAGTATTCAGGGCTTTAATGAAATGTTATTGAATTGTTTATTGAAAATGCAATGAAGACAGCTCTCTGTTGTTCAGGTTTTGCTTTGTTTCCTTTGATTTTCTTTCATTTTAAACACAGCTGCAGCAAAGCACTCTGGGGAAAGGAGCAAATAGCATATCTATAAAACAATCTGCTGCTCAGGTATCAGTTTCCTTATACATTCAATGATATCGATCAGTTAGTCCGTATTCGACAAACATTCATGCACACCCCGTTTCCTGGTTTGGAGCCAAAGGAGAAAAAACTAAAGTGTATAAAAGGCTAACGCTGTCGTTTCCGATAAGGGAATGAGGTGATGTTCTGACACCTCAACATATGGATCAGAAAAACAATGCAAGCTTGAGCATCTGCCATGGAGGAAGTAGGGTCTTGGGTAAATGCCTTTAAAGTGACATGAAATTTGCATTCAACATTCTTTTTACTGCTGTAGGACATATTTATGAGTTTTAAAAAAAAGGATATTAAACAAGAAAAATGTAGAGAGGGATTTTATCCATTTGAAATTGATGAGTGAGTGTTAAAAGTGGGCATTTTAATGTCAGAGGAGTCAGATGTATAGTATGTCTATGAGATAGATTATGTTGGTAATACCATACTTTGATATACGTGTTTCTTAAAGGTGTTTTTTTATTCAAACTAAAACTTCTTACCATGCCTTCAACATGTCAAATGATTTTAGCTTTAACCTCGTCCCAGACTTTATCCTAAAATATTAAAATCCAAAAATATGTATTATATTAAAAATAGGACATTCCCAACTAGATTGAAAAAAACAACCAGTAAATGTATTGTGTGAAAATTATGTATATGATTTTATTTTATTTGTTTAATTAGGGCCGTCCCACAGTCATTGCATCATTCCCACATCACTGACCAGCTTTGCCCCAAAACAAGTTTGCAAAAGTTTGTGTACTTCTTTACCAAGGAGACAACAGTGTCAACTGAGGAGCTTGAGATGAAACATGAAAAATATCTAAATGTGATAAAGAGAAAGCAAGGTAAATGGAAAATAATAGTTAATAGTGTGTATTGATGTTATGTAAAATGCTAGCTATGATATTAGCCATAGCAAAACTATTTTCTACCGTCACTATACATTTTGAGAAGTGGTGGAAATGACAGTTAGTGTGAAAATATGATTTAATAATGTACATTTATGATATGTAAAAATGATAGCTATGAAATTAGCATGACAGAGTAGTCTGTGATTTTAAATCAAATGTGTTTACAATGTAATTTCCAACACAATAATAACAAAACTATCAAATATGTCACACGTATATATGTCATTTGAGATGTAGTGGAAATGAGCACAGTTGTGGGAAAAGTTGCAGCAAACAATTTAACATTTAAGAGCTAAAGACTTAAATGTGGAAAGTGTGTGTAAAGAATATTTTTGTGCATAATTGCCAAGCTGTAACTTTAACAAATGATGAATTAATTGTTGAAATATTATTTAATAGTGCATGTAGCAATGCTATCTATTAAATTAGTGGACGGCCGCTTTCCACCACAGGAACTTTTCCCGGGAAGTGGGAAGGTTGGGGTTGTACTCAGCGTGTCACAATATGGATGGTGGCGTCGACGTTATTCACACGGGGCGTCGACGTTAAAGCTTCTCATTTACTTTGAATGGGTGATGTCATGCGTTGCCGAACTGAATTGTGGGTTCCGTCGCTTCACTCGAGTTGCAAACGGTAGAAGTTGAAGATTTCTCAACTTTTCAAGTGCTAACTTTTCATCCAATCAGATCGCCCTATGCAAATACCATAGAGCAGACGCCAGCCAATTGCGTTCATGCAACCCTAAAGCAGACGTGTGATTGGCTGCGGTCCCATCAGCGCCAAGCTTCAGCCACGCCCTCTGTCAAGCTTGAACGCCGAAGCCCCGTGTGAATGCAGCGTAATCTTCACAGCACTTTAGACCGTGAATGAAATACAGACAGCAACAGGTCTGGGAGAAAAAAGTTCCTGGGACAAATTGTTCTGGGTAGTTTCAGAGGAAATGCGGTTAATGATTTTATACCAAAATATCCTTTAAATGTCACCAAACACAATTCATTACTTGAGATGTGGTGGAAATTTGCATGGCTTTCAAATAACTACATGGTACTTTTCTACTCCATGTCCAAAAACACTTTTTATTTTACGTTTTGTTAGTGAAAAAGAAAATGAATACAATGGCGTATCATTTACATCAACCAGTTTAGCAACTTAACATAAAAGAGCCCAAGACTCGGAGGGAAGGGTGTGTAAAGTCCCTACAGGGAGCAGTCAGGGCAGTACGAGGTCCCAGGCCTGCTGTGGTATTATTAGAGCTCCATGTCCTTGACTGGTGGCTCATGGAGCCCTCCTACCGCAGATGAGATGAAAGGGTGCCATCTATATGCAAATGGTTTCGGTCTATTCTTGCAACAATTAGTGTGTGTGACAGAGTGAAAGTGAAGCTATTGAGCTCTCTGAATGCCAGCATGGTCATCTATCCGTTGAAATGTTTGCGCTTTGATTTGTCAACGTTCTTAATGCAACTCAATTGTTTTTGATTGATTAAATGGTACTGCATATAGCATAGAAACTTTTCAGAGGATTACGACAATCAATATGGATTGCTGAACTATAACAGACACAAAAAAAGAACATTTCCAAACCTGTTTGGCGCAGATGGCAAACTAGTAAACAGGCTATTTTTGCAACTGATTTACGACATGGGACAAAACAGGCTCCTGATATAAATCAATCAATCAAGCACTATTATAGGGATATTTTATGTTTTTGAAAGAATTCTTTTATACAAACCAAGGGGGCATTTATCAAAATGCAGTAAACCAAATTTACGATTTTGCCAAAGCTGAATTTTCAGCATCACTACTCCAGTCTTCAGTGTCACATGATCCTTCAGAAATGATTCTAATATGATGATTTGCTGTTCAAGAAACATGTTTTAATGTTATTATCATCATCTGTGTTGAAAACATTTTTTGTGTGGAAACCGTGATGCATTCTTTTCAGGATTCTTTGATAAATAGAAAGTTATTAAATAAATAAATGCTGTTCTTTTAAAATAGAAATGTAATGCCCTTGCTGAATATAAAAAAAAAAAAATCTCACTGACCTTAAACTTTTAAACTGTAGTTTAAGCAGTTATTCATCTTCCTTCTTTTAAAGATAAAAAGAAAAAATCACATTTCCTCTCTTTTTAACTAGCTCTTCTTTTTTGAAGTCTAAAGGTCAATTAAATTCAACAAAAGGGCGTGAATAATGGTGTATTTCTGTACAAAACAACCCAGTAATCATATCTGGTTACTATAACAGCCCAAATTATGTTATTTTCCAAAACTAATGGCACATGTTTTGTCCCATGTCTCAAGAATCAGAGCAGCATCTTAAAGACTATTAAAGATCTTTTCTGTGGTTTGAGAACTTCATCCAACAGACAGTAAGAGCTAGTAGGTTTGCTCACAGCTGACCCATTGGCACATGCTAATGCCGAAGGGGTCAGATCGATCAGGAAATTCCACCTGGGGAAAATGAAATGAAAATAGATGCAGTATGTCCTGCTGAAATTTAAGAGGTTTACATGAAATCTACCAGCGTTATTCAGCCGGTCAATAACCACATGACATCAGCCATGAGCTAGAATGCAGAATTAATTCAGGTTCAACAGTTTCTTCCTTTAGAAGGCTACAAAAAATGACCAAAGTTCAAATGTTTCCTGAAGAACTTCATTTTAACCCTCATGTTGTGTTCACCTACGTTTTTAGTTTAAAAGCATGTATTAGTGGATAATTGTCAATATTCAATAAAATATGAAAAGACTGACAAACTATTCAAAGTTTATTTGGTGATAATACAGCATAACATGATTTACAGGCAATTTTTAAAAGGCTGGTCATTTTTGCCTGGGTACCCCAAGGGTGTTATGGGTTTTTAACATAGCATAAGGGATAATTATAGGATGTTACAAAACTAGTCAAAGCAATGGCATGAGTTTGTGGCGGGATTATCTACTTGTCTAACCAAATGTCAGACAGGGGGTAGTGTTTGAGGAAATCTTAAAAAAAGTTCTTTAATCCTAAAGATAGGCATAAAATGACATATTGTAACTTGTGTTCCACTTGTGGATGAACAATAAATCTACAGAAGAAACTTGTGGAGGAACACCGTTTTGGTAATTATGTGAGTTGTGCTTTGGCTTCGCTATTCTGATGATCGCCTTATCAGTGAGTTATCAGAGTAAGAACATTGAAACATTCCCAATGAAAAATAAAAAAATAAATCAGAAAAATATGTATTATTAGCAGGTAAGTAGCTTATATGGCATTGTTTTGACTGGTTGAAATCAGTTACTTTACCTTACAAAAGTTTGCTGACACTGACTATATATAATGATTGCTATTCATATCAGATAACGATGAAAATTATAACTTGGCAGGCTATTTATTGGCAGACCAAAGTAGTAACTGGTTTAGACATTGGCTTTTTAACCAACATAAAAATGGTTTTGTGGACCTAGTCTTGTTAATTCGTGTTTTATTACATCATTGTCATTTTTCTTATTTGCTTGCAAGCTTTTGGCTTGAGGTTCAGTTGTCGTGGCTTCAAGCTTTTCCCACTGAATGTAGTAGTAGCCTGACCTTCTTTATTATATTTACGGATATGACATAAATACAGACAGACAATTGATGAAAGTATGCAGTTTCACAATAAACTGTAAAATATAAATTATTATAGGCTAACTGTAGTGATTTAGGGTATAGCAAAATCATGGTTTGGAGGATGGGTTTATTCAACGCTATCTCACGACCAATGCATATATTTTATTTAGGTGGCTATTTCGCATAAATTTGTACGACTCACTGCATTTAATTCAGACGCTTTGCCTAAACCCCAGTGATGGGTAGGTTTAGGGCGGGTTGAGGTAGGTCATTCGCATTTAATTCATACGAATTTGCCAACTCACAAATATGTACGATTTAGTAAAAATCGTATGAATTCGTACGAGTGAGGTCGTACAAATTCGTACGAATTAGCCACCTCGTAAAATATGTACGAATTGCCGTGAGATCGGGTTGGTTTATTGCCTTCGCTTTTGTTAATTTCAAACAAAAACACAGTGTAGCTTTAAAGACCCTGATATACTTTGAAACCTTTCTGGAAAAGTTTGTTCCAGCAGGTAAACGTATTGGTCCATGGCGACGATGTAATAGGTAGGTGTGGCTCTGAGGCTCCGCCTTCTATGATGAGGAATTCTCCTCCGGTTCATTTCTTCTGTTGAGTCCATCGAGGTCGGACTGAAGTAAAAACATGAACACACTAGAGAACTGCTTTATAGTAGATATTGAAGTAATTCTAATTGAAAGAGACACTGATCCTGTTCTTCATGTTTAATACTGTAAAGCTGCTTGCTTTAAAGCAATCTGTTGTATAAAGTGCCATAAAAGACTAGAGAGACAAATATCAGAGCTGGTGCAAACATATCCACATTGCTATGATCAGATTAAGTGCGGTGTCTTAACTTCTTTTAACCCTAAGCGAAGCTTCGTCGTGAGTATATCTGGTACTTCAAGAACGAGGTGCTCTTTTCAGAGCTTACCTTAAAAATTCACATTTTGGCATTTCATAAAGTAGAATAAATCAAGCTACCTTAACTGATGTCCGGTAGATATCCTTCATGCTAGCACGATTTAACAAGCTTGTTTACAACCTGAGTTCGGTTTTTGAGGTCCTCCTACTCAACATCACTTACTGCCGAACAATAGCGGTGTTGGAGCCAGCGAGTAGGTTCACAATTGTGTCCCTGCAGGTTTTAAAGTGCGCTCAAAGCTGCAGGCGAGTACCCCTCACTCCTTTTGCAGAGCTTCATTCACATGCCTGTCCTGTGCTGAAAAGCCTGCTGGGTCAACAAAAAGACTTGCTTTCAATGGGCGAGAGTGAGATGTGAATTGGCGCGGGGGTTGTTATTGATGTGTGCATGCGTGTGCGTAAGAGACAGTCTCCTTCTGGGATCAGAAAGGGAACCCTGCTAGCATTTAGAGCGGAAGCGTAAAAGCTTCAAGGTGGAAGTAGCCCAGGAATCTTCCATTTGCGAAACGCTGGGACGCGAAGGTTTCAGGGCAACGGGGCATTAAGTTTGGTTCAGTAAATAACCAGCATTCTGAAATTGGGTGGGGGGTTTAAATGCATTTATTCGCTTTCCTCGCCAACGTACCTCATCCGACCTTGACCAGGACCTAAGGAAATGTCCAAATGTCACTGCATCAGAGCGATCGTCAAAAACGCTGCTTATCCATTAATAGCACGATAGTGAGAGACACCCTAAATCATTTTCATGAGGTGACAAAGTCATAAAAACATCAGTGGAAGGGCATGTCAGCGGAAAGAGAGAGAATTGGCGAATGTGTGTGGGGTTATATATAGTAGTGTGTGCGTATGAGATGCTCGAACATCACAGATCGTGTCTATGACCATAGGAAATACATCATGTTGTCTGGATCTGCCGCTCTAAATCCTTGAAGAGCAAATGAGCCGAGAAGTGAATTAGGGGCAAAATAAATAAGGAGTATGAGAGCATGAGGGGATGGAAATCAACCTTAAGTCTGGAAAAAAAACAAAAACGAATGAACTCAATTTTTACATTTTCTAAAGGAAATGTGATTGGTGCTCGTACATTCAATTCCAAAGACCCAACATGAATAAAGCGTTGGATGGCTGCTGCAGTTTCAAAGGTGCAGGATGTTCTTGCGGAGCCTTCTTATTGGCCATTGAACTAAAAAGATAGATTGTAAGAAAGGGGCTGAGTTTAAGTAGACTAAATTATGATCAGAGAAGTCTGGTATACAACAGTCATTTCATCAGAAAGACATTTTGACATTGAGATCAATAAATAAATATCTATAATATGCATTTACTAAATAAATAGGTTGAATTTGCATTCCATGCCAAAAAATATTACTATAAAATACAATAAAAATGTATCAATCAATTTTTTTTAAAGCAACATAGTCATTTTTTTATGGAAGGAGGAAGGAAGGAAGGAAGGAAGGAAGGAAGGAAGAGGAAGGAAGGAAGAGGAAGGAAGGAAGGAAGGAAGGAAGGAAGGGAAGGAAGGAAGGAAGGGAAGGAAGAGGAAGAGGAAGGAAGGAAGGAAGGAAGGAAGGAAGGAAGGAAGGAAGGAAGGAAGGAAGGAAGGAAGGAAGGAAGAAGGAAGGAAGGAAGGAATGAAGGAAGGAATGAATGAATGAATGAATGAATGAATGAATGAATGGAATGAATGAATGGAATGAATGAATGAATGAATGAATGAATGAATGAATGGAATGAATGAATGAATGAATGAATGAATGAATGAATGAATGAATGAATGAATGAATGAATGAATGAATGAATGAATGAATGAATGAATGAATGAATGAATGAATGAATGAATGAATGAATGAATGAATGAATGAATGAATGAATGAATGAATGAATGAATGAATGAATGAATGGAATGAATGAATGAATGAATGAATGAATGAATGAATGAATGAATGAATGAATGAATGAATGAATGAATGAATGAATGAATGAATGAATGAATGAATGAATGAATGAATGAATGAATGAATGAATGAATGAATGGAATGAATGAATGGAATGAATGAATGAATGGAATGAATGAATGAATGAATGAATGAATGAATGAATGAATGGAATGAATGAATGGAATGAAGGAATGAATGAAGGAATGAATGAATGAATGAATGAATGAATGAATGAATGAATGGAATGGAATGAATGAATGGAATGAATGAATGAAGGAAGGAATGAATGAATGAATGAAGGAAGGAATGGAATGAATGAATGGAATGAAGGAAGGAATGAATGAATGAATGGAATGAATGAATGAATGAATGGAAGGAATGAAGGAAGGAATGAATGAAGGAAGGAAGGAATGGAAGGAAGGAAGGAAGGAAGGAAGGAAGGAAGGAAGGAAGGAAGGAAGGAAGGAAGGATATATTAAAAATATAACTTTCAAAAATGAACAATAAGTAGATGATGTCTTTAAAGCTGTATTCATGTTTAAAACGTAGTTAAATGTAATAATAAATAATACATTAATTAATATTTAAAAGCAACATCTAGCCAATCTTTTTTATATGTAATAAATTATGGAAGTTATTTAATGTATTGTTACATTTAACAAATATTTTAAACATGAGATATATAAACATTTTAAAATGTCTATTAAATCAACTTTATATTTATAAATGGCACTCATTATAAAAAATGAGTCTTGTGTACTCTAGATCCTTCAGAGCGCATCTATGGGATCGTAGCCTGTTTTATTGTGGGCCGGGGCAAATATCACTCATGAGAAATCGTACATAACAGTGATGCCTGCTTTAGCCTGCACCCCAACTGAAGGAAAGAAAACAAATGGCAATATCGCAGTGTTGTGTGGGGACAGGTGGGTGTTCTGTGCCACTCCGGCTCATTAGCGAGCGATTACCGCTCATTACGCCCCTATGGCCAGGCTTGGCTTGATTTATAACCCCGGAAGGGTTGAGAGCAATCTTAATACTCGCTTAAGCAATAATCAACTGCTTATAATCCCTCAGCACTAAGCCCAGAATCCCTGAACTCCAAACGTGTTGACTTAACGCAGCCAGAGTGATGAGAAGAGACCGTGGCTGTCGCTGCACAATTCTCAGAAAGAGCACTAAAGCAGACAAGCTCTCTCTTCTTGGACTTTTAAACATAGACAGACCACTCTCGACAGACCTCATATAGTAGCAACGACAGAAGTGTTTTATGCTAAAGGGACATAGCTCGGAATATATTTTTGCTTCACGCTAGCGTCCTTTAAAAATACTTCACTCTTTCCTTGAGGTGCAAATGATTTGGCAGTGATGGGCGGCATGGCGAGGCACGGCCTGTTCTTGTGTTGCACGCTATTGTTTGTTTTGCAGTGCGGCATCATGTGCTTTATTCGTGCATTGCTGACAGCTGGAGGCTTGTGAGTGGTTGTGGCTGCGAGTGTGTGACAGGAAGTAGCTGATGAAGAGGACATGAGGACAGACCTGCCGTTACACTTAACGCAAACGGCCGTGACAAAGCCAAAGAGACATACTGCATGTTCCTTGCTCACATAACATAAAATTTACCCCTTAACAGCATGTTATATTTTAAATGATTAAATATTAGATTCATATTTTATATTCATTTTAAATATTAGTTTATCCAGAATCGCACAGCTAAACTTCCGTACTAACTATCACATCTTTTTATCTTCTGTCAAATCGACTTAATTAATTAATGTGATTCAGATTTTATAGAGTTTATATCTATCTCATTTGTTGTATTGACCCTTAAATGCTTACCTCGGGTCGTCAGTGACCCGAGATGTCATTCACTACCCTCCTCCTCATTCATTTTTTAAAGTTAGACATCAATCATTCCTCAATCAATCCATTTTGAATAATATAACAAGAAAAAAATATAATTATAATTAAATGCCTGTTTTTCCACTAGTTTTTTGTAGATTGTATGTTCATATTTTTTTGAACAATAATAAATGAATCTATAATGACGAAATAAGTGCAATTCACCTTTATTCCACAAGGTGGCAATGTCTGATACACAATGATGAAGTTTCACTCATAGTTACCTCAGACAGAAAACAAAACAATAATAATTATAATCTGCAAAACGTGAAATGGCTGAGTGATTTACTGCAGAGAGCAAATACTAAACACAATCAGATATTAGTGTCACTGTCACTTGATGATGGATGTGGTCAAGAAGCTGTCAGTGATCAAAATATTGATTTTGAAGATGTTGAAAATGAGTTTGGAGAATATGCATGAGATCGCAAATATGAGCCAGATGCTGAATGTACTGGCAAATGAGCTCTGACGAGGACATATGATGATGGTATAAAACATCTGCTCAAACTGAATGCTTCCCAGCTCCAAAAGGTAATGAAATATGCTGTATTTTATTCTTCTGTAATTGTTACAGAACGACCCGAGGTGTGTAAGAATGTTTGGCGAAACAGTCATGCATTTAAGGGTTAACTTTAAATGCATGACTGTTTCGACGCCTAGTGGTGCCATCTCAAAGAGGCATGAAATCCCTCACTAGGACCTTTTCCTGGACCGTTCCCACCTGGTGGAATGACCTGCCTGTCTCAGTTCGAGCAGCCGAGTCTGTAGCCATTTTCAAAAACATCTCAAGACACTTCTTTTCCAGCAGCACTTGACCAATAAAGAATAGCACTTATCACTCTATTCGTTACTGTTTGTTATTTAAAAAAAAAAAAAAACTGTCCTGTGTTTTGTGTTTCGTGAGACTTGTTACAGCGCTTGCATATTGTTGCCCTTGACTAGGTTGGTTGCTTCTATTACTCTCATTTGTAAGTCGCTTTGGATAAAAGCGCCTGCTAAATGACTAAATGTAAATGTAAATGTTAACTTACATTTTTAATTTCAATGAACTCAGGTAACTTACTTTTTTTAAGTTAAACCAACAATACTTTTACATGTAGTAATTAGGTGTTTATTGAGGCAAACGTCGTAGTTAATAGTTAGTAAATAGTGAGAATTGGACCCTAATCTAAAGTGTGATCCAAATATTTTAAATTATTTTTATTAAATATATTTAAGACTACAATGTTGACAATGTTTCTTGAGCAGCAAATCCGCATATTAGAATGATCATGTGACACTGAAGACTGGAGTAATGATGCAGAAAATTCAGCTTTGCATCAAAGGAATGAATTAAATTTTAACATATATAGCATATAGTTATTTTAAATTGTAATAGTATTTCAAAATATTGCTGCTTTTACTGTATTTTACTGTATGTACGCCTTGGTTCAAATAAGGAAAAAACAAACATTTTATGGTTTGAGATGAAAATACTGACATATTACAAGAATACTGTTCATAAGCTCACTAGAGAGTTGATTATTTGTGTCTTTCCAGCTTTCAAAATAAGTTTTTTTGGCACTTTGTTTCAGAATATGACAGCTGCTTCATAAATTCACAGTAAAAGATCTCTCAATGTTGACTATTTTCAAACAAAGAAATGCTGCAAATATTTAAGACCATCAAGATAATCTCAAGGGAATCTGCCTACAATGCAAAAATAGCAGCTAAAAAAACACAACCAAATAGCTTTATTTAGATTATCATTAATAATACTGACCTCGTTAAGGCAAAAATAACTCTTCTGACTTCCAAATGTCTGTCTGTTTCCAAAAGAAAGCTGATTGGAATGAATCCCTGGAAAGAGGGTCATCATTTTGGTTTTCTGTGAATTATCTTTGCTGAGTAATTCTTTGTAGTCAGTGATGCAGAACCCAGATCTGTCAAGCAGTCAGCTAAAGATGGTCTGCTCGCAGGGCTAAGCTTTGAGCACATCTAAAGCCAACTGAGCTTGAATACTAATGTTTGCGTGTGGTTACATTTGCATGGATATCTGCTTATACTTATTGTCTTATTTTGTACAAATACATTCTGGGTGCAACAGAGTAGGCTATTCAACATTACATAAAATGGGTTGCGAATGCAGTTTCATACCACCACTATAACAATATGTACATAAATAACCAAAGCTAAAGTTGCCGTCCAGCATCCAAAATGATACATGATTGCACTACAATCTGAACCATGTGAGCAAACCTCCTCCCCACCCGTGACACTCGGCGGGATTCAGTCAGATTTAAGGTGGGGATAAAACATCAAATCTCTACCCGGCTTACCCCGACCACTGGGCGACAATTTCAAACCCTGCCAGCCAAAAAAGCTTTTTATGGAGATCTTTTCAACCACTGCATGCACCCACACACATTTACACACACACACGCTTGGAAAGAATACCGCTTTGATAGCCAGGGGTGTCGTGCACCATTTTCTGAGGAGGCACTCAGATACCTTGGGTGCACTGCATGAGAGAGAGAGAGAGAGAGAGAGAGAGAGAGAGAGAGAGAGAGAGAGAGAGAGAGAGAGAGAGAGAGAGAGAGAGAGAGAGAGAGAGAGAGAGAGAGAGAGAGAGAGAGAGAGAGAGAGAGAGAGAGAGAAAATTACCAAAATGTATAAAAAAATAACACAAGAAAATAGTATGGAAATATGTAAACAACAACAACAATAATACTAATACTATAAGAATCCTACTAATACTAAAAATAATAAAGTAGTAATAGTAAATTGTTTTAAGTAATTATAAGTATTAGTATTATTAATACCAACAATATTTTTTATTAAAAACACTACTACTACTACTACTACTACTACTACTACTAATAATAATAATAATAATAATAATAATAATACTACAAGTAGTAGTAGTAGTAAATATTAGAATTTAAGTACATATTAGTATTATAAAAACGAATTAATAATAAATAAAAATAGCAACAACAACAATAGTATAGTAGTAATAGTAGTAGTAATAGTAAATTGTTTTTAAGTATTATTATTATTAATACCAAATATATTTTTATATTAAAAACACTAAATACTAATGGAAACACTTTAGTATGGGGAACACATATTCACTATTAATTACTTTAATAATAAAAATAATAAATAATAACAATAACCACAATAAATAATAATACATTATTATTATTATTATTATTATTATTATTATTATTATTATTATTATTATTATTAAACATAGATGTCCAGCTTTTCTTCTGAAAAAAAATGCAAGCATCAGTACCAGGAAATCATTTCCAGTCATCTGAGGTCAAATGAGCAGAACTAGTTTGCCAGAAGTTTTTGTGTAATAACGGATGGAACTTCCATGAGAATACAGTGTGTTCGACGACAACAGCACAGCATCAGTTTCCACTACTCTCTCTTTCATCACAATGATAAAATAAGGGCCAGAAGCTCTGCTCCAAATTCTCTCAACTGCATCTGCCCTGAAAGCAGACAGGCAAACAGACGCCTCTCGGTGACAGGTTGATATACTACCCAGAGTCAGGTTTCCCCAAGTAATGAAAAGGCAAGCTGAAAATTGAGTCTGTACACCTGTATTTTCATGTCTACCTTGCCAACAATCCCCAGCACAAAGAGAGAAAAAAAAACATTTTACTTGCATTCCAGTGAATGTTTTTTTTCTTTTCTTTACAAAGTACAATACAAGGATGTGTAATGTGTGACAATACTGTCTATCGCTGGTTAATTTGAACCTAAATAAAAATCTGAATATCATCAACCAATATGCTTTTGTCATACTGATATTTGTAATCACAAAAGTTTCGGGTAGGTGAGATTTCTTAATGTTTCTGAAGTCTTTTATGCTCACCAAACATATATATAACCCAATTGAGCATCTCTGGAGAGACCTGAAAATGACTGTCCACCAACGTTTACCATCCAACCTGACAGAACTGGAGAGGATCTGCAAGGAGGAATGGCAGAGGATCCCCAAATCCAGGTATGAAAAACTTTCCAAAAAAAGACACATGGCTGTATTAGATCAAAAGTGTGCTTCTACTAAATACTGAGTAAAGGGTCTGAATACTTAGGACAATGTGATATTTCAGTTTTTCTTTTCTTTTTTATAAATCTGCAAAAATGTCAATGTGGGGTGCTGTGTGTACATTAATGAGAGAAAGAATGAAATAATGATTTTAGCAAATGGCTGCAATATAACAAAGAGTGAAAACTTTAAGGGGGTCTGAATAGTTTCTGTACCCAGTATATATATATACATTTTATATATATACTGTATATATATATATACTGTATATACTTGTCGCTTTTGATCAGTAATAATGTGCATGTTGGGTCAGTAGATGCGCATTTGACACAAACATGTGACACTGAATACTGAAGTAATGATCTATAAAAAAAAAAATAAAAAAATATATATATATATATATATATATATATATATATATATATATATATATATATATATATATATATATATATATATATATAAAATGTAATTTATTCCTATGACACAAAGCTGATCATTACTTCAGTATTCAGTGTCACATGTTTGTGTCAAATGCGCATCTACTGACCCGACATGCACAATACAGTGGTTTTTCGCTGTCCCCTGTATGCAAAAAAAAACACAAAAGAAAAACCTTTTCTGCTTTTATTACATCATTGACAAGTAAACATACCATATCATTTGCTGATTTGCCCCGGTCAAGAAACATTTGCGTTTCATCATCATCAATGTCGTGCTGCTTAATATTTTTTTTGATTAATAGGATTTTTTGATGAATAGAAAGTTCAAAATAACAGTATTTATTTGAAATATAAATTGTTTTGTAAAATTATAAATGTCTATTGTCCCTTTTGATCAGTAATAACTTGCTTTTTGATCAATTTAAATACGAACTTGCTGCATATACAGATTCACAAACATTTTCTTTTAATATATATTTACAAATCCTTTCTGAATATCTTGAAAAGTAAAGCTTCTCCCAGCATAACTGAAAGGGTATCCAAATATTAAACTGTAATATAAAAACTGTGCTTCGATGGAAATGCCACAAAATCTTAAGCAAACAACACCCAATATTTGCTGAGCTTGATAAAGTAAGAGCCCTGCCTTGTCTGTGAAACTATTACTGCACCAGCTCAGATGGAACATCTGAAATCGGAAAAGCAGCATTCCTAGGCCCTCTGTACACTCATCTTCCTCAGATGGGTGGTTGAAGTCAGTTCACCATCTCAGTATAACCACAGATACCTTCAATGCAACCCATTTTTGCAAGGGCCAAAACCAAAATTATTATTTTTTTTTTACGGTCTGTTCCCGGTCTGCAGTGGTCAGTATCTATCTAAAGTGGTCCAAGGAAGGAACAGTGGTGAACTGGTGACAGGGTCATAGGCAGCCAAGGCTCATTGATGAACGTGGGGAGCGAAGGCTGGCCCGTGTGGTCCGGTCAAACAGACGAGCTACTGTAGCTCAAATTGTTCAAGAAGTTAATGCTGGTTCTGATAGAAAGGTGTCAGAATGCACGGTGCATCGCAGTTTGTTGCATATGGGGCTGCAGCAGACCAGTCAGGATGCCCATGCTGACCCCTGTCCACCGCCGAAAGCACCAACAGTAGACACGTGAGCATCAGAACTGGACCACGGAGCAATTGAAGAAGATGGCCTGGTCTGATAAATCACGTTTTCTTTTACATCACGTGGATGGCCGGGTGCATGTGTGTCGCTTACCTGCAGGGAACACATGGAACCGGGATACACTATGGGAAGAAGGCAAGCCATTGTGATGCTTTGGGCAATGTTCTGCTGGGAAACCTTGGGTCCCGCCATCCTACCTAAGCATTGTTGCAGACCATGTACACCCTTTCATGGAAATGGTATTCCCTGGTGGCTGTGGCTATGGCCTCTTTCAGCAGGATAATGCGCCCTGTCACAAAGCAAAAATGGTTCAGGAATGGTTTTAGGAGCACAAGTTTGAGGTGTTGACTTGGCCTCCAAATTCCCTAGATCTTAATCCATTCGAGCATCTGTGGGATGTGATGAACAAACAAGCCAAATCCATGAAGGACCCACCTCGCAACTTACAGGACTTAAAGGATCTGCTGCTAACATCTTGGTGCCAGATACTACAGCACACCTTCAGGGGTCTAGTCGAGTCCATGCCTCGAAGGCTCAGGGCTGTTTTGGCAGCAAAAGAAGGACCAACACAATATTAGGAAGGTGGTCATAATATTTATGCCTGATCGGCATATATATATTGATATATATATATATATATATATATATATATATATATATATATATATATATATATATATATATATATATATATATATATATATATATATATATATATATATATATATATATATATATATATATATAAATATATATAAATATATATATATATATATATATATATATATATATATATATATATATATATATATATATCAATCAATCAATCATAAATAAATGATCATATATATATATTGATATATATATATATATATATATATATATATATATATATATATATATATATATATATATATATATATATATATATATATATATATATATATATATATATATATAAATATATATAAATATATATATATATATATATATATATATATATATATATATATATATATATATATATATATATATATATCAATCAATCAATCATAAATAAATAACTTTTTTTTTCATATTTCAAATTATTTGATTCATATACAGTTCAAACAGTAAAACAGTAAATTTATAATGATATAAAACAGTACATTTTTTATAACATTGCAAAGGTTCTGAAAGACTTTCTTTATTTTAATGAACTACTTTCATCCATTCAATGAATTTAAATGGGGTTCAAAACAAAACAAACAAAAAAATATCCTTTGGTCACTTACAGTTTTGAACATCATCACAGAACATATAATTTTGTTGAATAAGCCAATCTAGTTCATCGTAAAATCTACAAAAATGAATGAAAATGACACTGACCAAATTGAAAGGACATTTTTTAAATGTAGCTGGGAACATGACGTATGCTGTCTTTGTAAAAAGCGCTTCGTAAGACACTTAGTAACTGTCTTGGAATAAAATTATGGATGCCAAAGACAGAGGAAGTACATATGCCACTTTCATCCTTTTATGCTGGGCATCTGCTGTAACTAAAATAAGATTTCAAAAAGCTTTGTACACAACAAGATATGACAAAGTACGGCGTTCCCCATATCTGAAAATCTAATGAGTCCACGGTGAAGCTGTTTGATGGAACAGGCTAATGTCTTTTCAATGACCCAGCTATGACATCACAATGAAAAACAAACAGATTATGGCATTGCCGCCCAGGATGATTGGCGGGCGAGCGCACTCTCGATTTAATAACAACCGCCATTACCGCCGTAAAGAGCATGGTTGTTTAACCACTCCGGCAAAAACAAGACAGAGATTGTCCTGTGTGGCTCTTTCTTTAGGGCTTCATTATGGAACCGTGACAGTGAGACGTCCTTTCAACCGCCAGGTCAGCACACTGTATCTTTTATATATTAATCTAATTCCAGCAGCAAATTAGGATTGATCACTGCAGCTCTGGGCCACAGTCATCATCCAGGATCTAATCAGAGCGTAGAGGTTTGGAGTGGGCCGCTGGCTGGGGCCAGAACGCTCCATAAATATAAAACATATGAAAAGCGTAACACCGAGAGGGAAATCCGATTAGCCCCCCTTCTCTCCACAGGTGTGCTTTCAGCCCGCCGCTTAACAGCCTGGCAGCAGCCAGCAAGCACACCAAACGAACACTTTCCCCATCTATTGTTTGTCTCCAGGAGGGGATACAAGCTCCATACTCACCCCTGACGGATGTGAGCGAGAGGTCTCGCTTGGAGGGTTTTTGGGAGAGTTGAACAGAAGGATCTACTGGGAGCCTGAGCTTTCTTGAGCGTTTTAGTCGGAAATTATTCTGAATTAACACAATACCATCTCGCTTCTCAACCGGAAGGTTGGGAGCCAAAAATGACCCCAAATAAGAAACACATTGCTAAATGCAATAATATGAAATCTAACCATATACAATATGACTGTTTGAGTTTAGTAGGGTTTTAATAATGTTTTTTTTTTAAATAAGTTTTGTACGCTCACCAATGTAGCATTTTATTGTTAAAAAATACAGTAAAATTATTGTGAAATATTATTACAATTCAAAATAACCGCTTTCTGTTGTAATATATTGAACATGTAATTTATTCCTGTTATGGAAAGCTGAATTTTCAGCATCATTACTCCAGTCTTCAGTGTGACATGATCCTTCAGAAATCATTCTAATATTATCATTATAATAATCATTCTAATATTGCTTTTCAGGATTCTTTGATGAATAGAAAGTTTAAAAAAAGAATAGCTATTATTTAAAATATATATTTTTTAAAGGTTATAAATGTCTTTGATCAATTTAACGCATCCTTTGCTGAATTGAATAATGAATAATAATAAAAAAATTATAATAATAAATATTATTATCCTAAATTAATGTTCTGTCATCAAGGTATCTATTCATTCAGGTTTGGAACAACTTGAAGGTATATATATATATCACATAAGTATACTGTATATTATTATTAGACAAAAAGCGGCTTTTTAAGTTTTAAAATATGAAGTGAACATTGGTTGAAGTGTTTCCCTCACAAGGCTGCAGGCTGTGCTGAGTTGACCGTTTTATTGTTATCGTGCTTTTTTTGTGTGTGCGTGTGCGTCTGAAAGTTAATAGAGCAGAAAAATGATTGAAAATAAAATGATTGAAGGACTCCTAAAGGGACGAGTGAAGTGGGATGGAGAGGGTGTTAATGATAAACACACACTAATTTATCTGCAGTGTTGTATAGCTGAAGTCCAATGCTAATTAATCAGTGCTGATTTGTGCCAGTTTCCAGCTATGGGAAGCAGTTGCGCCAACCTTCAATCTGCAAATACATTTACAATAAAGTCTCCTAGAGTATTACCGTTAAGAGGGATCAAGAATAATGCACATATGATCCCTGTGAAACTGTGACAGGTGGGAATTCACTGCTGTCTTTGAGATGAAAATCTAACTCTCTCTTCGATGTCTGCAAGACATGACCTGGGCCTGCTAAATGCAGGATCTCTAGGCCTGCTAAATGCGTCGCCCAGCGCCGTGGTATCAAAAAAAAACGTTTGTGATGAGCTGACAACAGAGCATAAAGCTCTTTCAACAGCCTATACATCACCTAATTTCCTTACAATCAAAATGCTACTGGAGGTCAAAATAAAAATCCAGTCTTGTGAATGTTGCAATCAAAATTATTCAACCCCCTGGAGACTGTAATAGTTCACATGTAGGCTTTTCTAAAGATACAGAGGTTTTTGTTTATTTTTTTATTGTATCTATAACAGCTTAGTGGCAAATTAAAAGTGATAATGTCAATATATAATGTAATGCTTTTGAGTTACAGCTGTCATAATTTTGCAACCCCTATTCAATGCTGCTGTTTTTAAGTCACTTATTTGTATGGTATGGTACAAAATTGTGTTAAAACTAGTGGTGGACATAGATACATTTTTTTAATCTAGATTAATCTCACTGTGATTTTGGAATTAATCTAGATTAATCTAGATTCAAATGGTTCATTTGAATTCTGCCGAAGGCCTTCAGATGTGTGCTACCCAAATAATGACCGGTGCTTTCACACTTTGGTTCAATTGTCAGGACCGAACCTGAGTTCGATTGCTCCCCCCTCCCCCTGCCTGACCGTGTTCATATTATATTATCTGGGTCCGAACCGGGGTGCGTTTGCGTCATCAAAGCAGCAGCTGTTTACCCCGTTACTTGGTAACGACGTCGAGCGAGAAGGTGGCTAAATGAATAGCGTTGTTCACCTAACTTTTATATTTTTGTTTTTGAACCGTTGGTTTTGTTACCAAAGCTTCAGTACGTAATGGTACTTGTGTCAATCTGCCGTGAATGTAACTTATTGCTAAAGAACACTGATGACGAGCAGAAATTAGATTTACAGCTCTCTGCTTGCAGTATGTCAATCACGCTCGTCAGGACTCGAGTGAGGTTCGCAGGTGCGCACCCGAGTTCGGAAGACAGCGTTCATGCTTGATGTGGTAATTTTTACAGTAGGCATAACGTTACACGCAGGTTCGAAGACTCGTTCTCGCTCCCAACAGTACAATTTGGCTTGGTAGCTATACATCCGCGCTAAAATATCAAGGTGAAAGTCATCATAGCTTGCGTAGTATAGACCCAGCTCCCAACCCAATTTTGAGAATAGATTAACGGTGATATTTTTTTTATAGCCCGATAAGAGTCTCACGTTAACGCAGCACGTTAACGCCGATAACGGCCCACCACTAGTTAAAACACAATTAAGCCTTTGGAAACTCTAACAAAACTGAATTTGCTTGTTCTGTCACATGTACATACATTTAGCTCATGCATGTGCTAAAATTGAGTAGCAAATATGGCCAAATCAAAAGAGTTTCACAAAAGCCAGAGTTCAACCTTCAATAGAGACTCAGCTGGCAGCCTTATTCACAAGTTGTGTTGTACCCGTAAACCATTGATGGTTTTGAAGCATAATATCATTAAGGGGAATGAAATGTTTGATCAGAGCAACTGAGAAAGCCTCTTAAATTACTGCCAAAGAGTTGCAAGATGACCTGATGAATGGAAGGGGAAAAAATTCAAAGCAGAGCATAAGAACAACACTAGACAAGCATGGCCTTCATGTTGGGACATCTTGCCGAATGCCACTTTTGATCAAAAATAACATAAAAGGCCGACTTGAATATGCTTAAAATCATTTGCATAGACCTGTGGAGTTTGGGAAAATGTTTTAGGGAGTGATATGAACACACTGGAACTTTCTGGACCCATGGATCAGCGGTAAGTCTGGTGCAAAAAAGGCAAAGCTTATGAGCAGAAGAACACCATCTCCATGGTCAAACATGAAGGCGGTCCAGTCTCTTATTATGGGGGTGCTTTGCTGTTGCAGTGGAAATATTGAAAACATTAGGAATTCTTTGAAGTATAAAGCCATTTTGGCAAAGAGACTGAAACTTGATGATCAATGGCCATCCCAAAGTATACATCCAAATCTACTTAAGCTTGGTTCAGGGATCAGTCGTAGAATGTTCTTGAGCGGCCTGTACAGTCCTCAGATTTAAATCTCATTGAAAATATCTGGTGGAATTTGAAGAAAGCAGTGGTTATATGAAAATGATCAGTGATCTAGAAGCTTTTCCAAGCTAGGAATGGGCCAAGACTGCAGTAGAGAGCTCACAGAAGCTTCTAAGCACTTACAGGCAGTGTTTATTGGATATAAAGTAAAACAGTTTTTGCACAACATTTTACTTTTGGGGATTGAATAATTTTGAGCATGAATGTTTAGAAAAAATTTTTTTTTATTTCTCATCAACTTACTTTCTCAGAATCACTCAAATGTGTATTAACTATAGACTGTAAAAAAATATGGACGTAGTGTCCGTGACGTCACCCATAGGATTCTGAAGAGCAGTTTTCGAGCTGGCCGTTGCCGTCTTAGCAGCGCGTCATCGTGCATCACTCCCGGATAACAGAAAATGGGCAAAGAGGCAGGACGTGGGTGGAGCTGAGGCGACGCGATGACTAACAGACAGCAGATAAATGGCTACCCACCTGTCACTCAAAGTGGCCACTATATTAATTATGCAGAACTTAAAGGCTTTATATAATGTAAATGAATGAATTATAAAAGATTTCACCCCCCTCACAGTTGTCGTGAAGGGCAAAATTAGCCGTACCAGGCTGTAAACATGTTTTTTTTCTGCTGTAAAGTTGGGCATTTTAACATGGGGCTCAATGAGATTCTGCTCCCTCCTGGAGCCTGTCCCTAGTGGCCAGTCGATGAACTGCAGTTTAAGTCACTTCCGTATTGGCTTCAAGAGAGATCGCGGGAAGTTGCCACTTGGTATTAATACACTTTCTATAATAGTTTGCTGATGCCTTTGTTGAAATGTTTTCAAAAAATTTTGTTCTTGGCAGCAGGTCTTACAGATCAAGGGGGTTGAATAATTTTGACACACACACACACACACACACACACACACACACACACACACACACACACAATGCAAAAGATAAGCAATTTAAGTGGAGAAGAGGCACTTATCCCATGATTGTGACTTCATTTCTTGTAGTTGCAACTTTGTCATATGTTGAATTTTTCAAAAAATTTCAATTACAAGAAATAAGATCACAATTACAAACAATAAGAACGTAATTACAAGAAATATTCACAATAAAAATGTATTCATAATTACAAGAAAAAGTCACAATTACAAGTAGTTGTAATTACAAGGAAACCACAACAGTAAGACGTAAATACATAATTATGAGAAATATAGTCAAACAATTACAAAGAAAAGTCGCAGTTGTGAGATATTAAGTTGTAAATATGAGAAATATGATTAAAATTACAAGAAATAATGTGTATTTACAAAAAATGTATACATGTAGTCAAAATTGCATGATAATATTACAAGAAATAGTCCAATTATATTTGTTTTTTAAGTAAGTGGGCACTAATTGCAATGGTAAGATTAATCGCTTACCAATGAAACTGGTAGACCTGTGCTATATCATTTTTACAGCAAAAATGCTCTTAAATTATTTATTACATAAAAAAGCGAGTGTTTGTATGCCTCTGGCTATCAAAGTATTGCATCTTTCTGATTTACTTCGCCCACATCCGTGTTATATCTTTACATGGTGGGGATCAAATCTAGCATCAGGACATCTGAGAGGATTGTGTAAATCAGTATAAAGACTGAAAGACTCTTTCTCAGCAGAAAGACTCTCCAGGGATGATTCACACCTAAACATAGCATACTGTAACTAAAGAACCTGCATATATTTACATAGCGGAAGACAGAAGCAAATAAAACCAAGCTGTCTATCAGTTTACAAATTAAGCGTAAAAAAAATGGACCTCCAACACCCATTTCCCTTCTCTCTGAGCAATTGGAGATCTACGTATAGTTGTAAAATTAATTTGGTCGAAGCGTATTAATCAATTCCAGCAGAACTGTGCCGACTTAGTCCATAAATGAGTATGCAAGGTGCAAATCTAGAGGTTCATTTATACACAGCAAAGCATAACTCACTCGTGGCACACCAAGTTATTAAGTAGGGGGGCCCTGCTCTAACTCCTAAGGGTGTCCTTTCTCTACACCCCCCAAAGCCGACTGATTACTACCGAGCAGAAGAAGCCAGTTATGAGCCTGAATCCCATGGCTGTACTTTGCATTAATTAGCTCGTTCACTATAGCCCTGGAAGACCCTCTAGCCCCTTCACGCTCTTTAGACACATTTACTGTTTTAAAAAATTGCTTTGCGCAGCGTAGGGGCCCGTTAAGATTTCAGTTCTCGTAAACGGTGTAATTGCGATGCAACCAATTATACACCAGCTGAAGCAAAACTTGTAGGTTTCAATTTGTATTTAGGCCTGGGAAATTAAAATAGGAACTTCTTTAGGGCTGGATTTTAATAAAATCTAGTAAAAGGAAGTAAGCACACAGAGATGTAAATTCAAAGAACCCTTAAAAGAACCACAATGCAGCCAAAACATAAGGTTCTACCTCAGAGGCGCAGATAGAGGACTTACAAAGGTAAGCCCCTCTTACACGGGGACAAAGAGAAGAGCACGTAGGAAGGAAGGACAAAAAGTTTTTTCAAGTGTGTTCATTGTCTTGGCCAAAGTGGGGTCATGAGAGGGCCATGTTGAGCACGGAAGGCACGGTTGCTCTCTCAGAGGGCTTTCTCTCAGCATACAACACCAACATCTCTTCGACACAAAGACTACGTTCATCTGTCCAGCATTCATAAGCACCTCCAACATGCTACTTTTACAAACTGCTTTGAAGATCTCTGAAAGCAACATTAAAGGAGTAGATCTATACAGCATCGGTTCATAGCGTCCACGTTTGTCAAACTCCAAAAAGGAAAATGTCCAATGAAAGTATCTCATAAGACTGGAAGTCATGCCAGGTGAAGTCATATAGTCTCACATTGTTCACTTTTTGGCTGAATCAAAAAGAAAAAAAAAATGTTATGGAAGTTTGTAATTGTTTATATGATATATAGGCCCACTGTAAATGAGATGTATGTATGTATATAACAATTGTTAAAAGATAAGGTTGCAATTAAGATCATTAAAATTGTAATTGTGAAAAACAGTGACAAGTGGAAAGTAATAACAAATGAAGTGGAAAAGTGGCACGTGTGACAAAAAGTTGTAATACAAGTCACAATTATGAGAAAAAATATAAAAAATAAGGTTACAAATAACTATAACAGAGCATAATTACGAGAAACATTCACAATTACGAGAAAAGGGTCGTACTGGGATAATGAACTGTCCTGATATGATAAAGAAGAAAACAAACATACTCATTAAAAAGAGTAAAAGCAATTTTGGTAGAATATTATTGATATAAAAAAGTTCATCAAATCAAAGTGGTGTGACAGACAGACTTTCATATTTCATAAATGGAACGAGCAGGATAAAATTTGCCAAAAATGTTTATGCTGAATTACACCAGGCAAAGGAGACAATTTCTTCACAGAACTATTCTTTTGCAATCACCAAATGCACTTTGTTGAGAGGCTCCTCATTAGCAAAGTGAATTTCTTGCATTTCAAAGCATGTAAACAATGAACCTAAGAGGGATGGATGGGCTTAGGTGTAAGAAACGTCTAAAAATGGCAGAGGCCTGTACAAACAACTCCTAATTAAGGTATGCGTATTCGGGAGTCTGCGCGGGAGCTGGCCGGGCGTTCCAGATGGCAGGTTGTTATTTCACCGTGCCCTGCTAATGCAGCAGGATGCGACGGTAACCTGAGCCGTCCCAGGAGGCCCTCCGCTTCTCAGCAGAGCTCTAGAATCAGG
Source organism: Gobiocypris rarus (assembly GCA_023029165.1). NCBI lineage: Eukaryota > Metazoa > Chordata > Actinopteri > Cypriniformes > Gobionidae > Gobiocypris > Gobiocypris rarus. The sequence continues at coordinate 34,777,713 of CM040911.1, read as the reverse complement.
GCTAACGTTGGCGCCATTGTCACGGGACCACATCTAGAACCCCCTGCCGCAGAGCGTCGCCCACCGCTGGCCTGGTGTTTTCGAAGGGCAACACAGGAATACAAAATGTTAACAGGCGTGCTTCTGTTAACAAGTCGCTCCAGCTCACTAGCGGTTTGAACAGAATGGGATGGAGGGGGCTGTACACATCCCAGAGGAAAGGGGAAAGAGCGCCACTAATCATCCTGACACAGGATAACGCCCCACGCTAGCTACATGCACTTGTGCTAGTTAACGGTGCGGAAAACGAAGGAATTCTATGTTCGGAATGGTTGCTAGGTTGATTGATTGATGATATTAGCATCATGATTACACAGTTTTATGCTGTGCTCTAAAACAACATATGTGGATGTGATTTTATCATTCTGGATTACAATATATAACAAATGTTTCCGCTCTAGAGGGTTAGGAACATATTTTTGTTATTGCTGTTTTTAAATGCAAAAGGGAAACAATTAAAGGCATACCATCAGTGCTGTCATAGTTTCTTGAGATATAGTTATGAAAATGTGAGATATTGGCCTTAAAACAGCACAGTTTTCAATTTGAACTATAACTATAATCGACTTTGCAACTGCATCTCAACTAACTGTCATTAATTTGTAATTACATGTCAACTAACTCTCATTAGTGTGTTACTAGACTGTGCTTAATATCTGCCAACATTTTATTTTGATACTCCCCCAACAGTCATTCTACTGACTAGAAGTAACTTTGCAATTGCATGTCAACTTATTAAACTAACACTAACCCTAACACTGAACCTTTGTCTGGCTATCACCAGGCCAAGATCAATCTTTTAAGATTGAACATTGGTCTAGGGAGTCTGCTCTGTATTTTCTACTGCACAAGAGGCGTGATCAACGAGGATAATTCAAATGACTCTACACTGAAAAAAATTATATGTACTGCATGTTCAAAATGCTTGATTAAAATGAGCTAAAGCAACACAATTGCTATACATTTTGTCCTAACTTAATTTGATTGTGTTCAATCCACTTAAACAAATCTAGAGAATAAGTCAAGTTGAAGTTTACTTAATCCGTTTGTGTTGAGATTACAAGAATGAATTGTGTTGCATTAGCTGAAACTGGGTGGGGCTAGTTAGTTCCCAGCATGCTTTGCATATGGCTAAATCAAGAGAGAGTAAATGTTGTTATTTTATAGGTAAAAGTGTTATTTAATGTAATTTTGAGCAAGATGAGAAAGGTTTAATTTTTTGGTTTGGTTTAATAGTGTTTAATATTCAATAAATTTGGAATTAGAACAATTTAAATTTCAGTGGGTTACCATTGCGGAGAAGAGAGGAGCTTTTGGTTAGGCTGTGGATTGATACAGATAAGTCATAATTGCTTTGCTGAAGAAGCTTTTCATGCTTAGCATTTAAGGTGCTAATGTATGCTTTTACTAGCTGGAAGTTTGTCAACTAGCTAGTGCAGTAAAATAATTCAGTTGTGTAACATTTAAGTATATGAAATTGAAGTGAATGAATGTGTGACATTTGATGTCTGAGTCATGTCAGGGAGCCATTTAAAATTACTTAATTGGGTCACTTAAAATGTGTTCATCCTATGATATTGAAGTCACATGAACCAATTATGATTGTTTAACTTAATTGATTCATGTGGGACCAATGTACACAATTGAATCATGTAAATCCAACACACTTTTTTTTTCAGTGTACACAATTGGATAGTCTTTCAACCAATCAGACCACAAGAGGCATGATCAACGAGCATCAATCCATCGCTTCTCTATCCGTCATTGTGTTAAACCCACCAGGTGGATAAGCCAGTCTGTGATTGGTTCCCGCAAATGTGTAACATGTTTCCAGACTGAGCTGCAGGGCGAAATCAAATCGCTGGCAGATCAGGCTGGGTTTACCAACCCAACCTAACAGTCTACTAATACTCTAATGAGAGTTAGTTAACATGTAGTTGCAAAGTTGCTTGTAGTTATTAGAATGTCTACAGAAATAAAATATAACCTAGATAAGAAATGATAAATAGAATGTTCCAAATACAAGTGAATTGTATCATTGGATAAACGGTATTAATAAAAATGATTTATATTACCAGTGCCCTAAAATCATCTTCAATACTTTACTTCAGACCGATTGAAATAAAGAATGTATTTTCTTTAAACAAATGAATGACATAAAATGCTGATTAATTACTCAAATTAAATCCCAAATAAATCACATTTTCAGATGTCAGATTATGTGGCTGATTAAAGCTTTAGTATTCAACACATTGTTTGTTTAATTTCAATATCAATGAATACTGGAGCAGATCAGGAGATTATTTGTCAGATTTTCATCAACCAACGGAGCTTACAGTCAGTCTGAAACCATCCTGTGTTTGCAATTTATTCTTAATCAAAGCTGAACGCTGGATTTTATAATATTTATAATAAATATTTGCATGAAAAAAACTCTTCTTGTATATCTGACCCATATTTGAGTCAAGAAAAAACACATCTTGTAAGAATCTTGCAGAATGAAATTGAAAAATATGCAGATTCAAAATAACTTAAGTTTGTAAAGTCAAACGTCCCAACGGCCAAGTTCTTACAAATGTACTGTTTATATATATATATATATATATATAGTAATGTTGTATTTATGTTTATTTAAAACCATTTATACAATTTCTACAATTTTTAACACTAAATATGTCATGCAGTGTATCCATGAAGCAATACTATTTTTTTTTACACATTAAATAAATGTGAAAGTTTTTATATGGAACATTTTTTGAAGGTAAACTGAATTTATCACAAATATCATGATTTATTTATTCATAAACATATATAATAAAATATTATTATTTTACTTTAAATTAAAAATGCTCATAGAAGAGGTGTATAAAAGTCATCTGTAGATCATTCTGAACCAAACATTTTTTAAAGGGTTCAAGTTAAAAAATGAAGCTAAGATTGCAGACCGATTGTATATTTACTGGTGACAAAAATATGCATTATATAACCATTATGGTGCTGAAGTAAATCTATATGCACACAGACTTATTTCTGTGCTAATTCTGAGTAACACTTGAAGAATATGATTTTTCCCTCATCAGCATTCATAGACTGACCTTGAATACTTGTTTTCTACTGAGAGCGATACTTGAGCATTCATCCATGTGTCAAATATACTAGAAAACCCACATGCAAAGTGTATGCAGTTAAATGATGTGAACTCTTATTTTACTAATTAAATGTCTGCAGAATATTTTTCATAATCTATCATAATATCCTTCATAATCCCAATGGCCAGTGGAAAATAAATTTACGATCATGTTTCCCAGTGAACAAAAGACGCAAGGAAAAAAAAAAAATAATAATTCAAACCAGAAATCTGAAAGGCGCTGAGCCAGCAAATGCAAATTAGCTTTCCGTTACGTAAAGCTTAAACGGACATCAGTATTCAGTTTTGGAGAGTAAACCCATCCATTTCTTCCTGATTATCTTGTCTCTCTGCCCTTCTGGTCAGATATCCTCAAAACTGTCAATGGAGATTATTGTGCATTTTGGGCAATTATCCTACTACTGCAAAATGTCAAATAGCTGTGTGTCTGCAGACGTGCTGAGCGGAGCACTGCTGCAGTAATAATCGCCTAGGGTGCAAGTGAAGCTTGTCTCTTTCATCTTAACGCTTTAGTATTTGCCATGGTTATCTTTTTTTTCTTCTGAGAGGTACAGTAAGTCTGTTCTTTAAGGAGCTCCCCAGAGAGCGAGGAGCAGTATGCACGCTGCAGTTGAATGTTTATACCGTTTATTGTAAAGTTCAGAGAACTTTAGGTAACACTAAGTGATATTACTATAATAAAGTATACATAAGCACCACCTGAATTTGTGCGAACAGCAAAACATTGAATATAAACACGTCTGCCCTTAAAAGTAGAGTGAGAAGTTATTTTAGTGGTTGCAAATTTTCTTCCAGTAGTGACAGACTGCAACCTTATACACTATCAAAACAGCAGACAAACATGCATGTGAAAAAAAAAAAAACTTTATTTATTGAAATTTTTACAGGTTGGGCTTTGATCACCTGGCGATGCCCTAGCAACCACATAGCAACAAGCCAAAAAATACTCCTTGGCAACTACATAGCAACACCTTGACAAACACCCATTGTAAGGCAAGACTTAGAGAAACTCATTCATGCTTTCATCACCAGCAGGGTGGACTATTGTAATGGTCAGCTCACCGGCCTTCCCAAAAAGACCATACAGAACGCTGCGGCCAGGATTCTGAGCAGAACCAGAAAATATGACCATATCACGCCAGTCCTCAGATCTTTACACAAGCTTCCAGTTACATTTAGAATAGATTTTAAAGTATTATTTAATAATTAAAGGATTATATAAATCACTTAATAGCCTAGGACCTCAATACATTGCAGATATGCTGATTAAATACAAACCCATCAGATCACTCAGATCATCAGGATCAAGTCAGTTAGAAATACCAAGAGTTCATTCAAAGCAAGGAGAGTCTGCGTTCAGCTATTGTGCCAGCCGCAGCTGGAACCAGCTTCCAGAAGAGATCAGATGTGCTCCAACAGTAGCCACATTCAAATCCAGACTCAAACACATCTGTTCAGCTGTGCCTTTACTGAATGAGCACTGTGCCACTCTACGTCCCACTGATCTACGTCCCACTCTTATCTATGCAACATCTTTTTATTCTTTTATAACTGTTTACCTTTGTCCTTATCTTTGGTTTTATCTATATATAATCCTATTCTTTTTAATTCTCTTTACAACTGTATATTTCTATTTCTTATGTATCTGTTGATTATCATTAGGGCTGTCTGACTGGAGGAGATTGGAAAAGGAGAGCAGTGTGCTTTGCTTCATTCCGTGGTAGCAGACGGTGAAGAGAAGCGGACTCAAGAAAGGGGAGGCCCTGCGGGGCACAGGTAACGTCCCCTACAGTAGCCCGTCCTGGACCGACTTGTAAGGTCCAGGAGACATTACGAACCTGCTCCATCTCTTCCATCTCAGATAGGGGTGACCGCATTTAGAGAATCAGGCAGATAGGGATCTATTTATCCACATTTTATTTTTTAAATTCTCTTTACACTGTTTTAAATTATCCTTGTTTTTATTTTTAATTATTACACATGGTATTCTTATTTCTTATGTAAAGCACTTTGAATTGCCATTGTGTATGAAATGTGCTATATAAATAAACTTGCCTTGCCTTGCCTTGCCTTGTAGCATTCTGGCAGCATGTTTAAAACTACAAAATGCATCCAATATTAACAAACGTTTAGATTTCGTTTTAAACCCCTAGCAACAACATAGCAACAAACCAAAAATTACTCCATAGCAACCACATAGCAACGCATCAAAAATGAATCCTTAGCAACTGCATAGCAATGCTTTGGCAACCACCTACAACACTGTAGCATTGTGGCAGCATGTTTAAAACTTGAAATTACTTACAATAAATTGCAAAACTTTTACTTTCATTTATTATCTTGGCAATGTCCTAGCAACCCATAGCAACAAACAAAAAATTACTCCTTAACAACACCTTGGCAACAAACCCACAACACTGTAGCATTGTGGTGGTGTTTAAAACTTGAAATTACTTTGAAATTGCAATGCCCTAGCAACCACATAGCAACACACTAAAAAGTACTCTGAAAGACTTAGCAACCACATAACAACACCTCGGCAACCACCCATAAACCACCTAACCAGACAAGTTAGTCTTGGTTAATTTTAAGTGAAAATGAAAACATATTTTTCACTATATCTGATTTCAGAAATTGTATGTAAGTGTTTAAATAGTATAATATAAACAAAATTTACATTATGTCAGCCATCTTGTTATTTAGATATTGAGCCATTAATTGAAAAACCCATATCAGTCAACTACTAACATCCAAATCTTGTCAAAAAGCCTGAAATAAATCCAATTGATCAATGCAGCAGTAGCACATTCATGACTTGAGAACTACAACCCTTCCAGTATTGTCAATCAAGATGATCCACGTCATTACTTTCATTCACACATCACATGTGCCTACAAAGAGGTGACAGCCAGATAAATACCAGCACTTACCCCGACACATAACAAGATCCCAACAGACCACATTTTGTCATGTCATCAAGCTTCAACAATGAAGATCAATATTCCACCTACACGCATGCATTTACTGTAAAAACTGGCACATAAAGCAATGAAAAGTCAGCGTGCCTGTACACAGGATTGTAAATGTGCCATAATTAAAGGAATGCTGTGTGGAGAGCAGATGTATTTGTTCACATCTCAATGGAGGACATCACCCGAGTCCGCTTCAAAGAGAAATGAAACACTACTCCCACAGAGAGGACTAGAAAAACTCTTCTACTGTGCTTATTACATAAAGCCATGTATCTGTATCTGTGTCTATAATAATATTTAATGCAAAAGTCACTGTATATCATTATTGTAAAGAAACATCAAAGCATTTTTATAAATCGCTAGTGTGGCCTTCAAAGACACATTATAATTTACAGACTCCACATTAATGCTGCCTTCACGTGCTTTCGGAAATATGATAATTCCCACTTCTGAAGTCGTGATTACAAGCTCATAGCATGGGCTCATAGCATTAAAAGCTCGAAATGGGAGGGCATTCATGTGCAATTTTCACCTAGGAAACGTCCGAGAGCACATGAAGGCTCTACCTAGCCTTACCATCTACCACCTGCAAACGTAACATGCTAATCAAAATCAAAACTTTAAGCACATTCACAGCAGGTCTATATTTACAATCACTTTTTACCCTCTTTATAGGAAGCAAAACAGACTTGGCTAACGCCAAAGGCTATAACTATTTATTCCAGTACAGTCTGCTGTTAGCATTTTGCTAAGCTAACATAAACTGATAGTCAAAATACAAAACAGATGGCACGCAATATTTCAAATAAGACTGAACTATTTTTATCAGTACTCCTAAAAATAGCATATTTTGTAATGAGCTTGTCTTGTCTCCCTATACTAATCGGGGATTGCATCATCCATAAAGGATTCAGTTCTGCCTTGAGTATCTAACAATAAGGAAATATACTTTTGCTGCCTTCCTTTTGGAAAAGCCTTTGTTTGTGAGCGCATCTTCCATACTGTCTAGGTAGGCAGCTTATGTCGGCAGTCTCACAACAATATGATGCTTATTTTGCAAGAAGCGTCAGCACTCATCTTGGACCACAATTGAAGTCACACATTTGTAATATGATTTTTTTGTTGCTGCCGTTTAAAATGAGTCACAGCATGCAAATGCTGATGTGAATGTCAGATGACTTTAAATACATAAAATGTGTAGGCAAGCATGTTAAACTGCTTAGCCAGTTAAATTCTCTTGACACTCAACACATGGTGTCCAAATTTAACTTTTCCCGCACATGCCGATAGTTAGCCAATTAAGAAAAATGACCTGACTATACCCAATAATTTGTATTTTGCATAATTTCAATAAAACCATTTGTTTGTTTTCCATAGGTCACATGATACGGGTAAAATGACACATTGCATCCAATACTATCCACTTTAAAATCCAAACAAAATTTTTGTTAATTTCTTTCTTGCAATAACCTGAATAAAAGGGTTACTGGGAAGGTTGAGATTAACAGGCCAGGGCTGTGCATAAAATATAGGACACGCTGGCAAGTGAATGTCAATTCAGTTCAAATTACATTTATTTTTAAGATAGACTCAAGAAGGTCTAGACTGTTCAAGTGATTCAACAGATACCAGAATATGAGATACAGTTATTACCAGTTTCCTGTAAAAAAAAAAAACACTAACCACAAAGCAGATTGCAGTCGACATCCCTTATATTAAAGGACCTGTCAGTACAAGACTAAAACAAAAGGTCAGGTAAGAGATATTGTGTATCAGAGAGGACAGCCAAGAAGCGAAAGCTAAAATACCTTTAGGCTTTTTCGCTTTCATTTTCCTTTTAAGATCAGTCAGTCATGTGGATTCAAAAAAGGCATTGTGAGAGTGTTTACTATTAGTAATATTACTTCAAATGTTCCCCTTTTACACCAGAGCATTACTGTGAACATTACCAAAAACATTTGACTTTTAGATACATTAAAAACTAACTGAGCTTACTAAGACAAGCATATCACTACTGTACTGAGTGCTTACGTTCAATAATTAGGGATTTCGACAAACAAAAGTATTAAACTCGTGTGTAAGGCATCCAGCACCATTTGTGCTACAGCTCTCAAATCAGCTATTAGGCTTACATTTTCAGATAATATCAGATGATGAAACAGGCAAAAAGTTCTCGAAGAAAGATAATGCGAATAACCTACACCATGAAACATCCATTAAAAATGTGTGAGTCTTCTGGACACCCTTAAGGCACAATCTGTCCTACTGATACAAACTGAAATACTGCTGGAAATACTGCATGTTACTTCAGATTTCGATTCACTAATTCAAGCCATGCCGAAAAGGGCAGTTCCTGCCTACGGATACTGCCAGGTTGCATTAAAATCAAACATGTTACTGCAATACAACGGATAATACATTTAATAACAATAATGTTCCCAACTTTGTTTTTATTTGCAGTTTCAATTTGCAGTGAGATTCACACAGGCCTTTAGCACTAACAATTTTCACAGCGAAACAGAAAAACAAGAAGAAGAAAGTGGGGGAGGGGAAGGCACTATCCACAAATAGCGTACAAAATGATGGCTAAAATGCTTCAAGGATGAATAGAATATACCTCAAAATCAGGAGGTCAATTTATTTTCTGTTTTAGTGTTATTATTAGTGTTTTCGTTTTCTTCCCCCTATCCTGATAGGAAACAAGTAAACATGATAGATTAATTTAATGTTAAATTTTAACCCGCATAACACTTTTCGCAAAGGATTTGTGCTTCTAATACGTAATGTCACACAGAATTATGCCCTTTATGAAAAAGGTTCAGTGGTCTACTCTAATTACCGATTTTTTGTCATATCATCATCAAATTAACGCTCAGTGAACTTTATTTCTGGATTATATAATGCAATCCAATTCTCTTCCAATAGACGAGTCTAGCACATGACACTGTAGGTGGGCGGCAGGTCATGAGCTGGGAGACGAGGACCCGAACTGACATACTCTCTTTCATCAGAACTGCGAGAAGATGATCCGTTGCAACAAGAAACATTCTGAGCAGGAATTCCAGCAGAGAAGGTTCTGTTCTACTTTAGAGCTCCAGGCTTTATGGTCTTCTACAGGAGAACCTGCTTCTGACTCACACAGCAACACTGCAAACATACTAATGATAACTCCATCTTGACACACTTCACCTTTAAAGTTGGCATGAGAGCAGAACTGGCCCTACCATTTTCTTAATTCACGTTACTGGTTTTATTAGTTCACTTTTCATAATCCAAGCAGCAACCAACGGATAAAATTAAGTTACACGCTACATTTCACTTGAAAATATGTCCGAAAAAATTGTCCAAAACTCACAAAGTAACCACCAAGTAAATGTATAACTTTAATGCAGTTCGCACATTAGTGTCTTAGTTTAGACCACAACAGCATCATGGGAGAACGGATTATTCCATGCATCTCCGCTGACTGAGTGCATTCAGTGAACTGTAAGAAATGAAATCGGACATGCTCCGTTCTAATAACGGACAAAGCTTTTACAAACCTTCCCTGATTCTGTTTTTCTGGAAATCTGTCAGATTCAATATTCTTTTCACGAAGCTAACCAACACTCATTCATTCATCGCACAGCCTTGCAGAATGAATAATCCAGTATGAATTTCTACTTATGCTCAGATTAAATAAAAAAAATAAAATAAATAAAAACACATTATTTTGATGGTCCACTTTAGACATTCTACTAACTCTTCTAATAACTCTACTAATAACTTTCTCACTCAGCCCTAAAATCTGTGAAGGGACTTAAACATGGCAAAATGTGTTAAAGAAGCAATATACATTGACTGATGGCTATAAATAAATACATTTTTAATTGATGAACATAAAAAGCAGGTGTACAATTTTATGAATGCTTTGCAATGCACTCTTAGAAGAAGAGCTTTATATTAGGTGTCTGTAACTACTATCTACTAACATTTCAATTAATTATTCGATACAATGCAATTATTGTGTACATACATATTTTCACTTTGTACTTATATATAAAAAATACCTGCATATAATTACATCTGTAATTCATTTTATGTAATTACATCTATAATTACACTGTTGACCCATTGCATACACCCTAACCCACCCTTAAACTTACCCATACCACCACACCAAATCACACATCAAATGCTCTCTAGAATCTAAAGCATCCCGCCCCCTACATTATAAATAGACACTGAAGCTATATCTAAAATCGGTCACTTGTTCACACATTTACTATTTTCCACATGGTGAACGGCACATAGTGCACTACTATAGGGGATAGGGAATGATTCAGACAGTGTAAATATGCTTTCTTTTGGGACGAATGAAGATTGGTTTCGTGTTTGTGTTCACGCAACACATGAAATCCCCAAAATAACCAGTTACTATTCACGCCGGTATGTTGACGGAAGTTGTGGGATTTCATGTGCTGCATGATATCTCTGCGCCCAACTAGCAGTGCTTTGCCTGTCCTTCCCCATAATATAGTCCCAAATCAATATCTGCCTATAGTCTTAATCTGCATCGCTATTTGTATTCGTTGTGAATACGCAGGCCACAAGAAGTAAATAGGTGGGTTTTTTTTTTGATCACTTTTAATCGGGTTGTGCTAGCTGGCAACATAGGATTCCATTCATTATGCTAAGCTAAGCTAACATAACTAAAACAAGCCCTGCCAAACTAAAACAATGCACACACTTGTGAAAAAATTGCATTTGCCCACACATCTAAATGTAGGAAAGAAGTTGAATAAGCCCTATTTCTAAAAACGGTGGAGTGTTCCTTTAATTAAACTGCACATATAAATATTATGTAACAGTGACAAATTCAAATGGTTTGTATTTACTCAAAGAAATTGTCACCTTTACTTTTGTTTGTATAACTAAATTGTTATTTGTTAAAATTACTCAATATAGTTGCGTGGAACCACTTTTAAAAGTAAATTCAACAAGTCAATTATTTTGAGTGCACACAAAAGAGTGATTATCAGTTCAAAACACTGAGGTAGAGAAATTCTACATTGAATTTTTAAGCAAAACTGCGCTGGTATCGGATCAGTATCGGACAATACTCAGAATTTTTGGTATCGATTGGTTCTGAAAAAATGGTATCGGTGCATCCCTAATAGAATCCTCTTTAACCTTTTTTTTTCTAAGAACATGACTGCAGATTATGTGCCAGCTAATCATTAAGCACCCACATCTGGGGTTTGAACCAACAACATTCGGGTTACGAACCCAGATCCACATGGCTCTTTGTATCAGATTTATTCCTAATCTGCATTGGTTCCCATTTCTTCTCTACTAGCAGACAGTAAAATGTCAAGACGCCCAGGATTGGCAGTGTACTACCACAGACCCTGTTTTAGCATTTGATGGATCTAACCTGTTCTTTAAACGTGGTTAGAGACCCAGGTGATTTAAGCGCTTTCAATCTCCCTGTCGGTCCAAAAGCAGGACAAAAAATATTTAAAGATGCTTAATATTTTATTTGCAAACACAGAAAAGTGCCTGAGGGCTTTAGATAATGCGTTTCACTTTCCCTTGGAAACCGGATTTATGCCAAGGTCAGATTGCAGCGTGTTTGTATCCAGTGACATGGCGCCGCCGCTCGCAAAACACAAAGCGGCCTGCCACTCATCAATGCCATCAGTCGGATCAAAAGTGTCGCCTGAGATAAATGAAAAATGATATCAAAACATGTACAGAGACAGAAAAATGAACAAGAGATTTGAGCCGGCTCTTCATAAACCTACAACAAGGCGAATGCACAAGACGAATCAGGCCGCGGGACAAAAGGATAAAAGGTTTATCAACTTCCAACTGGGTTCAATTTAAGTCTACTTTTCTGAGGAGATTGGGAAGCACAACTTCCATGTGGATATTCATAAGATTAAGCTGTTACAATTGAACTCATTTTGTATTTGTGTAATCTATTATCCGAAGCGCTGGCGTTTCGCTCAGGTGCGAATGCGATGGATTTCATTAGGCATTCGCATCTGCACACATCTGAGTCGTGATCGTTCACACCCTGGTATATATTTTTAGCAGCCTGAAATAAAGGAATGAATATGAATGAATGCGAATGAATATTAATAACCCCATTACTAACCCGATTTTGTGTCTGGCATTTTTATTAGTCAATTTTAGAAAGTTTCATGGTAATGGGTTTTTTTTTTTTTTTTTTTTGTGACACAAATCTACTGACACTTACCCATTCTGTAATTTTTCTGATCCTGGTGCGAGAGGGTTTAGGTGTCAGATAATGAGTGTCAAAATGAAAGTGGGTCAGAGGGAGGTAATACATTTGAATTCATGGCACGATAATATTTTATAATTCACCATAAGATTGTTCTAGGCAGTATGACGAATGTAGTATGAAATCAGGAGAACTCAGAAGCAGCATTTACTACCATTATATTAAAAATTGGTGCTGCTAATTTAACTGTACAAAAGAAATTATACACTAACATTCAAAAGTTAGGGGTGTTTTTGAAGGAAGTCTCTTATGTTCACCGAGACTTTCATTAAAAATCATTAAAAATGGTAATATTGTAAAATATTATTACAGTGTAAATTAGCTTTTCTATTTAAACTTTTTAAAGTGTAATGTGACGCAAAGCTGAAATTTTAGAGTCAAATGATCCTTCAGAAATCATTCTAATATGCTGATTCGTATAATTTTAAATGCTGAAAAAAAGTTAAGCTGCTTAGTATTTTTAAAATTTATAAGCATTTTATTTTAACAACAAGAATTATTTTGTATTAATTAATTTGTAAACTTACAAATGTACTCATGTTGGTTTTGTATAGTTTTTTATACCATTTTTAAGAATTAGTTTCTTTACAAATACCCTGAATTAATAATTCATAAGCTAAAGGGAGTTGCACAAGATGACATTTTACAATCCAAACCATCCATGATTTCTCATAAAAAGGTCAAATTATTTGATATGTTATGAGGCTTATTGAGCATGGAACTGCAGGCATTTGATCTGAAATTATGAAGTTCAAACCTACAGTGTGAAAAACATTAATAGTTGTAAGCAGTCTACTTAAATCGAGTAAATGCACTGTCAAATGCTTTCATTAATATTCAGAAACTGACAAATCAGCTCAGGAATGTGTTTTGAGTTTCTCCAATTCAGAGTTGCAAGGTTAATTGATAACATCTTCAAATAATTTCCTTCAAATCGATTGCTACCTGCTAACTGCTTTTGATTTGTTCACGGTTCTGCATGTCAATTTAATTATACATGTTGAACACCAATACATGCCATTTCACTTGTTCTGTTTTCTTAAGAGTCGATTCCATTTAATGAAGTGAAGGTTATCCCAATCTAATCATAGTCATACTGCTTTATGCCTATAAAAGAGAAAAGACCAGTAGATCAATCATCCACAGACCCTTTAACACAGAGTGGCTGAGTATCTGGCGCTTCTCTGTATTGGTGAAGATACTGCACAGACATGAGTTTGAGGTATTATCACTATAGTATATCAGAACTAACCAATCAAGAGCTCTCAACAGCTCTCAAGACCAACACTTCAAAAATGAAGCAACTTACAAAGACTTCTAGACTTGATAATAAAAAGGCCGGCATAAAACAGTGTAACGAATATAGCATCACTTATATCACAACAGAAGTCATTTTATATCACTGTATATATCATGATATAGTACTTTGGGGGAAATTCAACAAAAACTGTTTTGCACGTTTCATAACCATGCAGAAATGCCTGTATGTAATAACCTGATTATTGTAATTTAGTAAATATTTAAAAACACAAAGCATTTAATCGCGACGTGTTATTTACTTTAGAATAAATTGGACTGATAGACAGAAAGAAAAACAGATAGATAGATCTAAGGACAGACCGAGAGACCGCTCTAAAGACAGAGACAAACACAGACAGACAGAGACAGACATATCTTAAGACACAGACGGACAGATATAAAGACAGAGACATACAAAGACAGACAGAAAGACAGATCTAAAGACACAGACAGACATATCTAAAGACAGAGAGAACCACAGATCTAACGAAATACAAATATAAAGACAGAGACAAATAGGCAGACAGAACGACAGACAGATAGAACGACAGACAGACAGATAGAATGACAGACAGACAGATAGAACGACAGACAGACAGACAGACAGACAGAACGACAGACAGATAGAACGACAGACAGACACATACATAGACAGACAGACAGACAGACAGACAGACAGAGAGACAGAGAGACAGAGAGACAGACAGACAGACAGACAGACAGACAGACAGACAGACAGACAGATAGACAGATAGATAGATAGATAGATAGATAGATAGATAGATAGATAGATAGATAGATAGATAGATAGATAGATAGATAGATAGATAGATAGATAGATAGATAGATAGATAGATAGACAGACTAACAGATGATAGATAGATAGATAGATAGATAGATAGATAGATAGATAGATAGATAGATAGATAGATAGATAGATAGATAGACAGACAGACAGACAGACAGACAGACAGATAAATAGACTAAAGACACACTGTAAAAAAAATCCAACTCAAAAAATTGTAGGCTAATGATTATATTTGAGTTAACTGGACAATTAAATGCAAAAAAGTTGGCTTAACCAGTGAAAAGACTGGACCAACCTAGTATTAATTGTACCGGTAAACAGATAGATAAATAGATAGATATAGACAGACAGACAGACAGACAGATACATTTGAATGTCAGATACTAACTTTGATTTGCATGGTTTAAGCTACAGAATGTTATACACATCACCATTATATTCCTTAGCACCAACTCTTCTTTGAACTCAAGGTGTAATATGAAGTCTAAGGGGATAGAAAAATCCTTCAGCCTTAAAGATTTGTCAACTAATTAACACCTTCCTCTTGAATCTTAAGTAAAGGCTTTACATGGAAGAGGTACGATTTTACACACAGGAGTTATCTTCGCACCACAGCTGGTGGGGAGACATTAAAACAAAGAACTCAGAATAGAACACAAGCCATAGAGCAGTTCCAGCCATGATGGGCTAATCGGTTCCACTTCAGTCTCTAAAACCTTTACAATATGCGAGCATTCGCTGCATGTCTACACATTGCAGTGTTTCGAAATGTAAATTCCAGATATATAATGAAGATCAGATGCAACATTTGATGGCTGTAAACACCAAGCAGCTCATGTGAAGCAGGACTGAAGCTGCCTGAAGTAATAATGACAGATCGTTCAGCATAGCGGGGTTATTTGATGGAAAATGCATGCTAATGTTTTTGCATTGCTGATCCAGCATGGCAGCAAAATGACTCTTTCAACACTGGCTCAGCTGTATGAACACAAAACACGGAAACACAAGAAAAGGACCTTGTAGATCGCACGGTTGACTTACAAGACTGATCCTATGACAGAACAAAAAGCAAGAGAACAAAGAAAAAAAAAACAACAACAACGAAACAGCTCACAAATCAGCAGAGGTTATTATTCTCCAAAAGCCTGAACATGTATGAATCATTTTACTTACCTTCATGTCGTTCCAAACTCAAAGAATTTCTGTCTTCCGTTGAGCACACAAAAAGAGACATTTTGGAGAATGTGCTTGTTGCGCTTTTCCATGCAATTACAAAGAACAGCGACTAAAGTGCTAAAGCTTTAAAAAAGCACTATAAAAACGGCCCATATTATGTAACTATATTCCGAGTCACATTGCAATACAATTTGTGAAAAATGTAAGTCTTAATTCATTCGAAAGCTCACTTAACATTCTGCAGTATTATTGCACTGACACTATTGGTTGAGAAATGAACTGAGCTGATGATGATATCAATGTTTTCTCAAGAGCTGCTTTATAGATGAATTGAACTCATTCCACAATTGAGAAACTTTACTCAGTTATTGAACCAAACTGAATCAGCACTGATTTCAACTGAATAATAACGGCGAATAATAATAACCTGTAAAGAGCACATTTTAAGGATTTTAAGAGATACATTTGTTTTGAGGTTCTAGGACAACAACAACTCCTTGGTTGTTTAAAATGACTGAATGATCAGATTTAGCACTCTTATGGAAAAATATATTTTCAATATTTTGTAATTATCATTTAACTGACTCATTTTTATTTATTTAATTCTAAATCAACATCTCAGGAAAATGTTATGGGGTTTCTAATCAAAATATGACTTTCTGTTACAAACCTTCATAGAGGACTGTCAAAGTTCCTATAAAATATTAGATATTATTATGAAAATGCTGCCAACTATTACTCCTATTATTACACTTCTTTTTTCATTCCATGTTGCTCCAAGAACACATTAATATGCTAATTAGATCCAGTGTATAGATACATTGCATTGAATGGGAAAACTCATGTATGGCCATTTATATCAATATATTCCATTATATATTTCATTACATAGGTGAGAATCATCTTTAAACAAAGTTTGGTAAAAAAAAAAAAACCCTGAAAGCTGGAAATTGATTGGTGATTGAGAAAAAAAATCCCATGTTTTTGCTTATACCTGTCATTTCATATAATTTTATTATTTTAAACAACAAAGTCCCGGTGTCCCGGACATATGAATAAAATATTATACAAAAATGTTAATCTTATGCTCTAAACAATGTAATACTAAATTCAAAAGACTATTTTCTATAAAAGCGGTTTTATTAAATTTAATTAAAACTATATAAATAAGGGTGACCTGACTGACTTTGGCGTGTTCACCAGAGAAGCAATATCCAATTCATAAACGAATCATTCTTTTGAGTCAGTCTAGCTCACAAAATCATTTGTGATTTATTCACGAATTCAACTGATCAGACTACTTCTACGATACTTTCAAAGGGCTTTGCATTCTTTTTGAAGCTTAAAAGAAGTTTCTCATTCATTGCACTGTATTAAGAAGAAAAGTCAGCGCACTCATTAGAATTTTTCCTTTGCATTTCACAGGAAAAGAAAGCCATATGAGCTTGGAATGATGTGAAACCATGACAGAAACTGAGAAATGAGCTACCCCTTTATTTTAATTTTTGGGGTCAAGTCAATGATTCTTTTAAAAAGACACACAACGCTGCATTACGTGGCACAGGAAAAATGGAAGCTCTGAACGCAGAGTGCTTCTCTTTTAAAGGTCATTCTTCCTCACTGGTGTCAGCCTCTTCGTATGGGGAAAAAGTGAAAGGATAAACTCTTCTGACAGCCAACAATGCATTATGTATTGCTGAGCTTTTTATAGGCCTTACTTTGCCACTGAAACATAATTACATATCTCTGTTCATCTGTGCATGGACCAGAAGAACACCACTTTTAAAAGATATGTAAGATGCTTCGCTAACTTTCCCATTGCTGCTTGTTAGTCAAAGTTAAATAAACAGATAACTAACACCAATTTTTTTGGAAAGAGCCACTTTATTAGACTCTTTCCAGAAAAATTGGTGTTAGTTATCTGTTTACAGTAACGAAATAATGTGAGATTATTCTATAAAAGGTGGGTTAAGGTGTAAAGGACGGGTCAACAGTGTAATACAAATGTAATTACAGAAATTAATTACAGCTGTAAAATCATGCAGGTATTCTTAAAATAGAATACAACCTATCTAGTACGTAATATGAAAGTGGAATTCAGAAAAAAGCTCGCTTAACACGGGTAAATCCTTATTAACTAAATGTAAAGCTAAAGCAGTTTGAAACAGCTCTTTATTGTTTAACGTTAGTTGACTCTGCATGTTTACAAAGCAGCTGCAAATTAGAGATCATCTACAGACGTTACAACCCAGACATGCTGAACTGCACCACTCCCTCCTGGGATTCTGTTTAGACCTAGATTAATAGCATAGCTTTGCTGTAGTACACATGTGTGGGGTCAAGCAGAGAAATGCATTGCGGCAATTGTGGACTGAACTTTTAACCTACAGTAAACAAAATGACATTACATATAGCCTGGAGGGTCGCTCATACTACAAAGCACCTTTTCATGTACAGTAAATTTGGGTCTTATATATTGGGGGGGGGGACAGAAGTTCAAGACGGCGGTCGTATGTTAAACTGAAAGAAAAAAAAGTTGTAAACAAAATAAAGATTAATGGAGTAACTTTTACAAGAAATTACAGTTTCAGTCTTTAAATTTCACGTTTAATTCAATGCGTTATTTAGAATTTCTTTGTAAATATTTGTGTATTTGAAAAAATTTGAAAGTGAAAGCGCTTGCCCGCCAAAAGTTTCCGTGTTTTCACTGTTATAAAGGTAGAGGTCATTATTACGCATCTTCTGAAATAGTACTGAATCTACTGATCGAAACACAGGAAAAGAAGATGCAAAAACAAGTGATAGCATATGTAATATGTCAAATAATTCAATCATCAACATTAAACAGCATATAAAACAAAACTTCCTAATGTTACTAAATGAAATGTCAACCCATGACGAGCTATAGGACTGTGCAAGCTATACAAAACATGTTCAACCGATGAAAACCTCATTTAATAAGAAGAATACAGATAGCTATTGCTACTTTATTTAATTACATTTTGATCAGTTTTAGGGGACCACTCCGAATCTGAATTATGAAATTGAACCAAATGTGAGGTGTCACTAAGAGTGCATTTAAACGACAACAATGTGCTAAAATTAGAAACCTTTTTTTTATTTTTATTTTTTAAAGGTTTGCATACAGACGACTACATTGTCAAAACAATCCCTGTTCACATGGATCCATGAAAATTACTAAAAATGCTGTATGATGCTGCCAGGACAGTAGATGGCGATGTCACTTTGTAAGGAAACACTGCACACCTATAGATTTAAAACATAACATGCATGTATTATACAAATAAAAATGTAAAATGCTTATCTTGTTCACTTTTTTCCCTATTTTCCTCCTCTTTGCACCAGATTGATAGTCTCGCCGCCTCTTCATTTTCAAACATTAACGCACACGACTGGCACAAGCAAACTTTATCAAATGTACGCATTACTGTCTTAATGCCTGGAAGGGCCGGCACTGCAGTCCGTCAATGACACAAGCCAAAAGCGCTGAGCCACCTTCCAGGCAGGCTTGTGGGGCTGATTAATATTTATAGAAAAACAGCTTAAGGGCAGTCCCCTTGAGAGCTATCATTCCACTTTGCTGCCTAACACTCGCAAAATATATTGACAAGTCCCTCTCAGAGCTGGGCCCTGCCCCTTGAAAACCTTTCTAGCCGAGCACGCACTAGGCCTTGAACCGAAGCCAGTTCGCTCAGGAAACAAAGTGATGAGAGAGAGAGAAAGAGAAAAAGAGAGACTCTGCCTCTGGCTAGCCAGACTAGGCCAATTTACCAATTCCCTCTACTTTCCCATTTAATAAAGTTTCTTCACTGAACATGTCAGAGACCGCTTTATTGCTAAAATCGATCTTTATGCCTGGTTCAGCAAAAAGAGAAACATACATGTTTTCTTCTTAGTGCAGTTTGCTAAGGCAAGCATCCCTTTTACTTTTGACCGTAAAGTACTTGCGGTTAGGCGTTTTTCAAAATCCTTAACCCTACGTATTAAACTTTAGCACAAAAGGTGCAGGATGGGTGAAACACATGAGAGCGGGCGCAGACATTGTAACTTAATAGTGTCAAAGCTTCCGGTCTCAGCCGCTTACAGTTACTTTAGCTGTACAAAATCTGCCCGTTATGCTGCTTGAAATATATAAATATAAGGAAAAATGTGCACGTGACTACTCACTAATATTGATCACATTTTTGCTTAAATTATCCTGCGTTGTGACAAATGAGGTCAGATAAGTTCCAGATTTACACCTGATAAGATGTGTTTTGTTTGATCGGATCACAAGTGGACAACACTAGACACAGGTGTACACAGGTTTTACATGGTTTTAGTTTGTCCACTTTCGACCACCTCCAGGAGGTAGTCGAAAACGCATTAGACTGTATTGCATTCGTAGTGTAGGTCATGTGGTCGAATGCATTCGAACAGCCAATAAAGACCGCCTACTCTCCGCCTACTGACTAAAGATTATGAGACGATCGCTGGCCCAGACGGGGTTTAAACTTTGTCAGCTGGAGACCCAAGTTTGGTTGGAAGACGAAAAACATACCAAGCACAATGTTCACTCAACATTCCTGATCTCTAACACGCCGAACAATGCGAGTGAGGTATTGTGGCTATAAGAGCAAAAAAGAAAACTGATGGTTTCTGTATGTTTTTCCGTTGTCTCTAGTTGCAATCAAATGTAAATTTTGTGAACTTACTTTATACATTAGATTAAAAGATCTGTAAAAGCCAATACATTTACCCATAAAACAGACCCTCCCCTCAAAGACAGAAGTGGTCAAAAGTGTACAAAAGGCATTAAAACACCAGGTGTAAACGGGGATGGATCTCCCTCGTCTACTTGTTAAACAGAGCCATACTCTCTCAATTTCTGTGTCCTCATCAAATGATACAAGCAAGAGTATACCATATTATACTGCTAGACACTTCATCTGAACTACATCTGCATACTGTGTGCAAAAAAAAATCTGCATACTGTGGACAACGTATACTGAATACAGCAAAAAAAAAAGTATCATGGCAGTATGCCATTCCAAATATACTCAGTAGTGGAGAGAGTTACAGCGAGAGGAGTAAGGAAAGTGCGTGGGAGGTTTAAAAGCAAATTAGAGTGGATCAATATTTCTGTCTGACTGACTCAAGACTTAGTGAAGTGGCCTTAAAGTGCTGATATTCTCTCGCCGTGTTACGACTGACACATGATTATGAATAAACAAATAAATAAACATAACCTGTAAAGCCACTGCCAATTTAGTCTTGCTTAGCCAAACCATAGCAGCTTCGATGAGTTCGATGTCCTAACAATAACAGACCTAACAGTGCAATCCGTTCAAGTTTAACTTCAACAATGACGCTGTGAACTTCACATACGTTTGAAAGTATAGTTGATCCTGATAAGTACTAATTTCCATGGTTGTAAACACAACTGCTTTCTTCTTCAATTAGGGGGTTTGGCGTCACAACAGTTTAGTTTCTTGGTGGAGCATTGAAGAACGAGACACGTGCCTCCTGGAAATCCTGTAGAATTCAACCAATCAGATGACGACTTCAAAACTCCCAAAGGGTTTCCCATTTTGTGTGCCTTATGCACCAGACATTCAGTCAAGTCAAGTCAACTTTATTTATATAGCGCTTTTAACAATGCAGATTGTTTCAAAGCAGCTTCACAGTGTTAAACAGAAAAATAATGCAACAGAAAATATTTCGAATATCATACAGTAACAATGTGGGCTTTAGATCAGTAATTTGGTCTATATGGTTAATTTAGTTTAATAATTAGATTTATTTTGAAATATATTTGAAAAATAGTTTTTCCCCAACTGAGCAAGCCAAGCCAGAGACGACGGACTGCGAGCGTGACGTCTGAGGCTGAGGCTACTGCCAATCAATGAGAGGTCATTCTCCATATTTACTTCATATTTAACATTTTGAGCGAAAAAGTGAAGCAACTTTAGATAACAAGAATTCATTGTTGTTAAAACACAACTATTTTTAGCAGAGCTATTTTTGGAACAAACACACCAGGACAAAAAGGACCGTTTAAAAAGTTTTACACTGAAATTCATTGCGCTTGGGGGAAAAGGCTCATTGCATCAGTTTCTGTTTTTGGAGTCAGATACAAAGCTACTTTCAGCGTAAAGTCACTCAAACGTCTGTGACACAAATGTTACGTTTCACTATTTGATCATTCATCCACCAAACAGAGACTGTACAGTATTAGGTCATATAAGAGGGTCTCTGTTCTTTTACTGTAGCTGCGGCTGATAATTTACATTGTTCAGTTTCATTTCTCACTGATTCAATTTTCACAAATAGCCACCCATAATTATCTGCAGTGTCTGCATGGTGTTTCTGCGTGACTGCACCCTCTTTATGAGAACGGGCCCATGAGCAGGGGCCAAATTCCTTAGTAAGCCTTTTAATTGTGTGACCGTAATTGCTGTTGTATTAGATGGCTTAGTATATCTTAAATTTCAGAATCAGAGCTGATTTTGCCTTAAGACCCTCTGTCTTTGAAACGTGTACTGATATGTTCGCCTCATTTATTCTTGTATTGAACAAGATTTTTGAAAGCACCGATAGAAAGCATCTATATCATTTAGTTATTGCAAGCTTAAGAGTAATACAATTGACAATATTCATGCCTATTATAATATGCCTATTACGCATGAACATGTTTAAATTACATCAGAATGGTCACATTTACCTATGGGAAACTTTCTAGTTATTGAACACAAAGCATAATTATTAATGGCAAAAACTACTTATTTAGTTTGAGGAGATAGACTTGTGCAATTCCAACTAAACTAACTAAAAACATAAAAAGTCATTACTTAAAATAAAAAGCCTAATTTTTATTTAGTTGAAGTGCTAAACAACTTAATCTAAATGAAAATAAGAAATGTTCCCCTTGCAGCTAGCTATAAGAAAATAAGTTTAAGTTTAAGATGATTAAAAATTACTAATAAAATGTAAAAACTAATAATGACAAATAAAGACACAAACACATAACACAACACAATGTCTTAAAACTTCAACTAAAACTTTGACTGAAAACAGAGGATATAAATACAAAATGTAATTGCAATTGCAAACACTATAATAGTATACAGTATAAATTATACTAAAAACCCAAAACCCAAAGTAAACTCCCATCATTCACTCTGGTTGCACATGAATAAATGAATGAATAAATAAATAACAGATAAAGCATCCGTTGCTCTATTACGTTACATTAGTGCTAAAAAATGTGCCTGTCCTTGCTGGGAAATGAAAAAGAAATTAAACTTTTTATTAAGTCCATTTTATTCCAATCAAATCCACATGAACGCATATTACTTCATAATTAAGATTTACAAACTCATAAGTAGGATCATCCCAGAAGGACGCCAATGCAGCATCTGTGACAAAGACAATAAATAAAACTAAAGGAAAATGTTATCCTGATCAGTTGAAAGTCTGATGCAATGGCAAAAGTTTAAAAATAAATACTCCAGTAATTTAATAAAACCTAATTCTATTCAACATTTTTACCATTATTGAACAATGCTTGCATATCTCAATGAAATATTTGGAATCCAAACAATAAAAAACAGCCTATAAAAGCCATATTTACAAAAAAAAAAAAAAAACATCATATTATGGCAATGTAATATTTTGTGCTCAGTTTGAAGGGTTCATAAACATTCAATTTCACAGTTGCACAGAGCTCCAAATGTGATTCTATAAAAAATAAGTAAAAAAAACAAAACAATGTATATGAAATGACCAAAAAGAGATATTTTACATTCAGGTGTATTCACTTGGAATTAATACAAAACAGACAACTTATATTTTGTATAGTATAAAAAAATACTTAAATTAATTTATTTCATTTAGGGCATCATAAAAGTAAATTGGAATAAGCCTTACAAGGTAACGTAATGGCCTACTTATAGTTGTCTCTGCATATTAAATATTAAACTATTTTACAGACAAATTTTTTTAACATCCTATTTAACATTGGACAGAATCAGTGAACTGCAACAGGGAAATTACGATTCAGGCCATTTTTTTTTTTTTGCATTTCCTCCTTACACTTGCAATGCAAACCATTTCTCAAAGAGTAACTGCCGCCCAATCACCCAGAAATGACTCTAGACCTAATGTACTTTATCTAACGTAATATTATATGACTTTCAGTGATTAACACCATGGAACATTACGTAGCAGTTATTCCAACAAAAACATTCCTAGCGTAATGAGTGCCGCAGCCTGCGTGACATTCAAACACAGTCCTCACTTCTGCTGTCCTTTCAATGGCAAATCACTGGGGTCTAATTACCTGCAAATTAACTGCCATTTCACCATCTTGCATAAGATTATGTGCCACATGATGAAACGCCACTGGGGAGTCTAACCTGAAGAGAGGAATCCATACATGCACAAAATGTGGGCGCCACTTTGTTAGTTTAATATCAGGAAAATATGTGACGGATGTCACAAGGAGTGCTCGGATAATGTAACTCTCAAACACCGTAAGTACATCTTATTATTTACATGTCACTTTGTCCTCTGTTCCCACAGCTTTGTGTAGTGGCCTCCTCTCTCATTTCTGCCTCGTGTTTGTCTTGCACGCACACACACAAACGCATGCTCTCTCTTCCTCCGTTTCTCGCTTGCATACACACTGAATCCCTGAAGTCTTTCTCGACAGAGGAGGCAGGTCTGCCACAGGACAGAGTGTGTTTTCAGCGGCCCAGGCTTAGTCACTATCTTTATTTTCCCGCTCTCTAGAGCTGAGGTTGCAGCATGGCCACTGGAGTTCAATGCTGCCCGGCAAAACGACTGAATCACTCTTGATAACAAACACAAAATGTGTCACTTCTTTGTTTTATGATGCAACCTTCAATCCATGATCCATCCGAAAATAAAGCCTTGCTTACAATTTTTATTGAAGTCAGCATGAAACCAAAATCGAATCTAATTCTATGAACGATTCAAACCAAACAAACCAAACCAAAAGTCACGTTAAGCAATATCATCACTTGGCGTGCTGTCCGGGGGATTGCTCCGAACTCGAAATGTGGCCCAAACCCAAAGTACTCCCCCGTATCCGTGGCTGGGATAGGAAATAGCCGAAAGTGAGGAGGTCAGGGTGGCGGAGGGATACTGTCGAGGAATTAAAGTGAGTCGGCTATTTATAAATAGGCCTCCAATCGTTCTTATTTGGTAGAACATTTGAACATGCTCCTCCCGAACTTTGTTAACAAAACATCATTTAATGTCAATTCAGAGGTCTCGTGTACATCCATATGCATTTTATATCCAGTTCTATCATGACACTCTAGAGGCCGCAGGATTATAGGTCCTTTGCATGCAGTTTGCAGCCAATAAGATTGCTTGCTCAACATTTAAATAGTCTGATTCAACATAGTGCTGCAGATATGACCTGGAAGTCTATTTCGCTGCTGGTTCCTTTCGAGATTTTATTATGGGGTTTTATAATGGGTTTTTTTGGTTTATGAGAAAAATAAAGCCTGTGGTAAACATAAAATGATTATACTTTCACATCTTGTTCAACCACATACACTGTCTCAGTTGCTTCAAAATTCATGTTTTCGCTATGGGTGTGTGTAATGTACGTTGTAGAACAAACGTCAAAGTATTGTCAAGTTATGTTTTACATTTAAATTGAAATAGTCATAGGAAATTCTCAAATGAACTAGCGGTGAACGCATCATTTCCGGGTTCTGACGTCATACACTATGGTTGCTGTAGGCTAGTTTCTATGAGACCCTACACCTCCTCCAGCTCCACTTGCTTAAATCTGCTACCGGATTTATGTACGTTCATTCTGCAGCAGCAGCGCTACAGATTTAGTTTGCCATTACCAAATACATTAACATTGTCATTAGGGATGCTAATTATTATGTTAACTTTTAATGGTATCGTTATCAGCCTAATAAGAAAATTTAAATGATATACTAAAGCAGATAAATAATGGATTATTTCCTTCAGCTAAGACACTTCGGATGTGCACTGTGCGCCATGATGGCTTTGAATTGCTTGAAATATGATTGGAATAACTTAAATAAACTAAAATACAGTTAAGCGCAACATGTGCATTGCAGATCTGTCATATAAACTACATAATATTACAATGAGAATTGATGACAATTATAAATGTGTGCTGGGACATGTATTTCAATGGTGAGACTTTTGTTTTAGTAATTTAGTTTCTCAAAAATGATATTAAAAATTGATTAATATTTAGCGGTCAATACATCAAATATCGGCTTCCAAATATAAAGAATTATCGGTATTGGTCAATATTTTCATATCAGTGCATCCCTAATTGTCATCATATTCATATCATATATGTCTTCTGAATGAGTACTGAATCTCCTGATCAAAACACACGTGAGGAAGACGGAGTAAAACAAGCGATCGTATGTAAGCAGCTGCATATGAAAAATAACGTGACTGTCAACATTAAACTTCATATGAATCAAAACTATCTAATGTTACTGAATGAAATGTGGACCCAGGATGAGCTACAGGACTGTGCAAGCATTAGGGGTGTTGATGGACTCGATCTACTCCATCTGTGTTTGATCATCGTTCTGAATCTGATCTGAATGCAGTTTTTGACAAAAACTTGATTTTCTCAGCTTTTTGTTCAAAACATTGCTTTTTTATGAAACTTACCCATATTCTAGTGTTGATTAAAAAAAAAAGAATGCATGAAGCTAGAATAAAACTTTTTTTTTTTTTAAAGAAGAGGGTCAACTCTTTATTTCGATATATTGCATGCTCATATATTCATAAAACAAAATATTCTATGGTTCATTCAATTTAGGTGAAAATGGTCAAAAACCCTGGCGGTGGCTGGCAACTTTTTTTTTAAACACTGGTGGGGAAAGAGTTAACATTCCACAACTACTGACTGAAAATGTTTAAAAATCTAATAAATTAATTTGATCACATCTTACCTTTGGGAATTTAAGACAAGTTGGAGGTTATCCAAATTTTAAGAGGTTATTTTAAATTATTTGAAAGAATTTCTTAATCCACATAAGCACCACAGCTCCGACTAATGGATTTTTTTGCAGTACTTCCATACTTTAGCATCTGTTTTCTAAATGTAACATTATAAATCTATTTCCTATTGTCATTAACAGGGTCTATATTCAGAGACGGGCTTTTATATTTGAGTCTTAAGCCTGTAAAGCCTCAACGATCTTATAATGGCTCCGATTTCCTCTATTAGACCTGGAAAGAAGCTTTAATAATTGCCAAGCACACAATGCTCACTTGCAAAAAACACCTTGTAAGATCTATGGTCGACATACTTCAGACAGAGTTCTAGGTGTTTTTCCAGACACCTGAGCGGAAACGTATGAGGCGCCTTCATGTTTGTGACAGTAAATTAAGCTCCGGCGACAAAAGCTGAAATCTAAGACACATTCAAGGAGATTGTGATTAGCTTCCAGTGACTTATGTGAATCATCACAGAAATTGCTACATGTGTAGCGTGAAATGCGGGACACAATAGACGCACTGTTTCACTCAGCACAAGAGAGGTAACATGAACCTCCATCCTTTCTGGAAAGTGGCTCAAGTGCACATATTAAGGCCTCCTCCTTTCATACGAAGCCCCCTCTCCAAAGACCACTTGAAGAGCAGATTCTGCCTGATATGAATAATGAGATCCTCCAGCAAGAGAAAGAGAAAAAGCCACTATCGAGAGGCAACATCAGGCAAGCCTTTCAGGGAAGAGAAAATAAATCAATATCATACAAAAACATTCATTAGCGGTGTCTGCTAAGGCAAGATTCACTTTTGCTCATATTTAGGGTCAGGGAATGAACAACCTCCTGACCTAAAGCATTAGACTTTAGCACATGGGTCAGTGACAAACAAGAGTGTCAAAAATAAATATGTAATGTTTTTCTATTTTTTCTTTATTATTTCAAGACAGTGGTATCACCCTGATTTTATTTTAGTATATGCGCATTTCCTAAAATTAATAGATCTGGATTAAAAAAAATATGAGCGTTATGCCACTGCCCCTCGCAACTGGCTCTGTTAGTTCTAAAATCATCTTTTGAAGTAAAAAGAAAAAAACATAGAAAAAAATATATATATTTTCAAAATCTAGTTTAAAAAATGTGCCACATTCTTAGAAATTTAAGCTTTGTATTTCTTCATATACAAATAATAATAATAATAATAGTTTGCCTAACTATTGCCTAGCTACAAATAGGGTTTAACAATTGTACAATTGTATAAATCACCCTGATATTTCCTATCAAAAATAAAAATAAATAATTGTTTCAGAAATGAATAAACCTACTCATAGAAGAGTTGCCAATTAAGTCATTACATATATAATTGCATTTTTATATATTTCTGAAAGATTTATAGATCCGAAAAAAATATGAACGTTTTCTCTTTGCACCATTAACTCTATATGATTAACTCTAAAAAATATTTTGCCTATTAATAAAGTTTTGTTTTAGAATTCGTTCTGTTAACAAATCTTTTTCTTCACCCTGATTTTTATATAAAAAAACATGCTCACCATAGTTGAGTTGTCAAGTCATTGTATAAAATGAATTATGTATTTATGAAAATGAATAAAAGATCCAGTCATTGACCCACATAACCATTTGTGCTAAAAATCATATAGATTTTGGAAGGATTGGTCCCTGCCTAGAAACCAACTAGCAATATACAACTGCAGCGATGTTCTGGCAACCACCCACATAAGAACAGGCAGCATACACACTTTTTGTGAGAATGTAAAGCCTACTTCAGATTTCTCTGCAACCAAACATCACCACAAAGGTGAGTCAACGAGGGGCAGCGACCCCGCAGGATTGTGGGAGGCAGATGATTTAGGCTCCAACACAAAAGGTCCAGGGGTCGAAAAGCCGAGTGTTGACAGTTATCAAAACACAACGGCGCGAAGAACATTCATCAACTAACTATTCAACCAATTGGCCAACAAAGAAAAACAATTGGTATTAAACACATCCATGAGAATCTTTTTCTTTCCCGAGATGAGTAATAAGGTCATTTACAGGCCATGAGGTACATTAGCATTGCTCAAACAAAACAGACAATGCCACAGTATACAAGGATAAATGGAGAAACCTCAAGTCTGACCTCACTCTGGCACAGTACTGCTGCTGATGGCAAATAGCCAGTAATTGATTAATTACCCAGCGTCCAAAGGCGGCATTTCGTTCGCATGTCAACCGAAGCAAACCCATCATTTGTTTTACCATTTCAACGTTTCAACAGCTATTTTTCAAAACGACTTCAGCTTTCAACTAACGATAGCGTGGTGATCTGCATTTGTGGGATTTTTCTGAGGGTAACAAATAACTTCCCAGAGGTAAAGTGTATCGCTCAGAGGTTGCTCTTTCAAATCTCATGAGATTTCACTGGAGTTTTCAGTTAGGCTTCACCTGTGCACCTTTTTAATCACCAAAAATCCTTTGGAGTATTAAAAATTGTACCAATATAAAATGTATTGTCTGAAAAAAACTACAAACTAATAATTAAATCCATGTTTTGGCCAATGACCATAAATGGCCAATATTAAAAAAATTAAAACCAATTGTTTTATAAGTGAATTTAGAACATTTAAAAGTGTTATTAAACTATCAAGGTTTTTAACGATTCATTTTAAGTGAGCGTTGAATTAAGGTAATATAAATGTAAAATATAAGTGATTAATAGAGGTAATGATCATAAACCAATGATAATTATTTTCTTTTTTTCTTTCATAAATCACTATATTGGCCACTCTTTACATCTGTCTGTGGCAGAGTATGTGAGTGGAGCGAAGCGGCAGCAATTTCCCCTCCGCGCTCTAAGCATTCAATAATCCGCTCCGCTCAGCTCCGCTCCGGGTTCACCATTTCCCGCTCCCGCTCCACTCCTCGCTCACTGATATCAGAAACACCGCTCCGTCTTCACTCCGAGGAAATTTGCGGCTAAAGAATTTAAGTAAGCTCTGCAATATCACAAAAGTTCGGTTTATAAAATACATTAAATTAAAACAAAAAAACAATAGGAGATAGTTTCAACGTAGTTTATTGCAAACATTTATTTTCTATGACATGCCAAGCTTATTAGGCTTTATAAGCATTAAAAGTTAAACATGATTGCTGCTTTTGCAGTGCATTTTGTTTGGAAAGATGAAAATAGTAGTTTTCATCGGTTATATTATCTACGCGTCACATTACAGATTTCTGCAAATGTAAAATCCGACACAGATAACTGTAAGCAGATGCACTGTAAGATTACATTTGTTTGACTGCATTAGAGAGAGCGCTTATGCGTGCGAATAAGTGCTACCTGTTTAAAATGTGCTTTCACCCGATCATATTCAGTATGTAGATGGTACAAAAAAAACTATAACATCCCGCTCATGTCCATTGCCGTCATCATAAACCTGTACATTCTTCCTGATTTGAGTGATCCATCTGAATCAAGCTAGTTAAATGTGTTTAATGTGTGAGTTTTGACTAAAAATACTGTTATATTGTAGGCCATCGGTATGAATTTTACTCGTGATGGAGCAGTAGTGGAGTGCTCTCGGAGTGCATGAAAACCACGACGTCCGACTTATAAAAAATCCGCTCCTCACTCCATTCAAAATCACCTCGCTCCACTCCTCGCTCCGCTCCCACTCCACTCCGCTCACATACTCTGGTCTGTGGATTTTGCAAATATTTAAACAATGAAAAGAATTAAAAAGAGCATGTGACTAAACATTCTCTATTGGATGAATGTTGGACTCTATTGGATCCTCAAGCTGTCGGTAAAACCTCATAACTCGACCTATAGCTAAAGCTTAAATGAAGTGCCGAACACATTTTGGACCATCTCTGCTTGTTTGCAATGCAAGGATAAATAAAGAATTGTTCGTCTGAATAAGTACAGTGTTTTCTTTACTCAGGAAACATTTAAAAGCTAGTGTTGAATGTATTTGAGGAGAGTAGAAGAGTGTCTTTAGCCCTATTCACACAGGATTAGTATTACCTCGTGACCTCTAGACAATTGTAATAATTGCAGAGGTTGTCTGTGATCTCAATTCTGTGTAAATCGGGCATGTCTGTAATTTGTAATGTGAAAATACCCCCGCAAATGTCCTACCTGTGATAATATCTCTGTGATTTGGCTAGGATTTGGCAGGGTCATATAAAGGTTTTTGTTTCCTGTGGGCCTGTCTATCCATCGTTCGTGAAGAACGCAGCGTTGGAGTGTTTTGATAGTATTTGTGGCGCTGGGTCATATCGCTATACACCATTCAACTATACAATTTGCAGAAAGTGAAAGCTGAAAACCATTAGAAGAGCGAAAACAAAAAGAACGATTAGATGGAGATGGATGACATAGCAGCATGCGGTGAGGAACATTCTTCTGTTTATTATATATATATTACACAGACCTATAACGACAAGACATTTCCAAGCAATAGCCTATCCAAAATAGTGCACAAACAAGCGAGGGGGGTTCACATCATAATTCAAGGTTAATGTGCTATAAATAAATCAAGCGCTATTAGAGCGGTTACAATTTAACCTGGTGAAATATAAATGACACAGGGCACAAAACTATATTTGTTTTTTTATCCATCCAACCAGACCATAGAATGGGACTTGACATCCTATCCAGGAGTTAATTTGAGTGAAATAACAGGCTTTGCTTATCCTGTGTGAATGCGCCACACAAAATTCAGTGTGTGTGTGTGTGTGTGTGGGGTTAATTTCTAAATCACACGAAGGTCCCCAGATAATACTAATCCTGTGTGAATAGTAGTCATAGACAAATTCTTAAACCTTAAATAGCCAAATCTTACATAGCCTGTGAGTAGCAAATTGTCTTTTAATAAAATGATGAGATTTTGGCCAAATGACAGAAAAAACTGAGCACCCATAATTGTTTCAGTAAACTTTATAACCTGTAAGTTGAAAACATAATGTGATGCACTTACTGCCTCAGAAGTGGCCGTTCTAATGACAGACAAAACACGCCATGTGTCTATCTGAGCTTGATTTTGGTAAAATGTTAATAGTGACACATTCAAGTGTCTCACCATTAAGCCCCGATAACAGCTTTTACAATAGTGCGTAATTATATATTTTTTCACTTTCTTAAAAATATAGGTTTTGGTCATTTAAGGTTTCTGCCTTACAGTGACAATATATGGTATTTATGAAGATCTCGAGAGGAAATGTGAGCTGGGAGATTTTTCTCAGTAGAAACCAAAGACTTAAGCAAAATTTGACAACTGACATTGTCTTTCCTAGGGGTTTACAAGCAATGCTGTCTCTCCCGATTTTATGGGAAAAATGTAAACCTTCCTAACGAGATGCTACTATGCAAAATATGGAATTGCAGTATAATTTCTTTCATTCTTGAAATAAAATTGCTTGGCAGTCACCATCCCAGATTGGAGGGAGTATACCTGGAGAAATTGCATGGGAATAGGTGCCCAGACTAAGAAGTAGGATCTCTTGAAAGTCATTTGAATGTAAATGTGGCAGCTGTTGTTCCTGATCCCACTTTTAGAATACACAATGTCCAAGCCCACTGGAGTGAAGAAAAAGCTTTTCTTTCCCCCAACACACAGAAAAGCTAGAGTCACATTTCATAAAAACACCCAGCTACACTTCACATTTAAAAAGTAATGCCGCAAAGCCCCGACAGCTGCGTAGACATACCAAGAATGTGTCTCCTTCAATGAGAATTTGCCCAAGATTAACCAAGTTTCACTAAAGAAAAAAAGAGAGCGAAAATTCCCTCATTCAGCAACTTGCAGCCCTCA
Source organism: Gobiocypris rarus (assembly GCA_023029165.1). Lineage (NCBI taxonomy): Eukaryota > Metazoa > Chordata > Actinopteri > Cypriniformes > Gobionidae > Gobiocypris > Gobiocypris rarus. Next base: position 34,745,136 of record CM040911.1, on the reverse strand, counting down.
TTCAGCAAATCTCAACTGCTCAGTTGACCAGTCACCGTTCAGTGATTCTGGAAATGAAGAGACCCGCGGAATTTTTCTCCCCCCTTTACCAACTTTCAAGTCCAATAAAACGTTGTTATTTCGACAGGCTGCCATTAGCCTTATGTACGATAAATCACAGCATGACAGACTGCAGCTTCGACTAAACATAATGCTGCGGGCAAGCAAATACGCCCCCCTGCACCCTTTGCGCTCATCATCGCCATTAATAGCGTTCATGTTGAGAAGGTGAACGGGAAGGCTGCGTTCGTAAAGCCCAGCTAATGCACCAACTGTACCGTATGACAGTGATTTATACGCTCTCTGAGAGGGACAAAGCAAAGCTCTGGTCGTTTGAGCGTGCGAAAATTAGCGGATTCCTCCCAAAACAAGTGACCGTGACAATGAGCTTCATTTACAGTAAGATTTTCTCTTCCTGTCAGAGCGACACGCCATTTAAACAAACAGAGGTGGGAAACAATGATGTATTGTTTTGATTGAGGCATTGTGGAGTCGCGAGTAAGACCTTTCTAAGTGCTAATTAACGGATGCCACGGAAGCTGTTGGTTGTTTGTCTTTACAGGGTTTCAGGAGAAGTGTTGTTTCAGGCAATTATCACAATAAAAAAAAAAGCAATAGTAAGGACTTTTGAAATTTAAGGCATTTTTATCTGTTGAAGGGTTTTTGAAGCGTAGATAGAATTTTTGTGACTATTGAAAAACTGGAATACATTCTAAACATAAAAAAAAAAAATGCTGGCAACACTTTACAATAAGGTTAACATTTATTAAACAAGAAACTAAGATTTAACAATACGTCTACATCATTTATTGATCTTAGTTTATGTTAATTTCAACATTTAATAATACATTATTAAAATCAGAACAGAAGCTGTATTTGTTAACATTAGTTAATGCACTTTGAACTAACATGAATAAACCATGAACAGCTGGATTTGTATTACTAACATTAACAAAGATGAATAAATACTGTAACAAATGTATTGCTCATTGTTAGTTTGTTAGTTAATACAATTACCAATATTAACAATTGAGACACTAAAACATTAACTTTAACAAGTTATTGTAAAGTGTTACCAGTATGCTCAAACATAAACATACATGCGTGTGTGTGCGTGTGCGTGTGTGTGTGTGTGTGTGTGTGTGCCACTCTCACATTTATGCAAACTGACAAGTGTTCATGAAGACAAATTGGCATTTATGGTTTAGGTGTAGCCAGTGTTTTTAATCTTGGTGAATAACGGGGGTGGTGGTATTTACAGCACTATAAACTGACACACAATAAAACCCTAATTGCATTAGCAGTCAGTGAGGGTCACACAACTTTCACATTGATCTCAAATGGACTGAGCACACAGTAGGTCACTGCTATAATGCAGTTTATTGATCCAATTTTGCATATACGTCTGTTCATAACCACGCCCCACAATTGTTTTCCCCCTTTCTTCCTTACTACCCAACAATAAGCTTATGAAAACACTACTGTGTTGTAAAAAGGCTCTGTTACAGTATTACAGTTATGATTATCTTCTTCATAATCTGATGACAGACCCTGTTTTCAACTTCTGTAAACTAATGCCATGATGTCAAAAGCAAATGTGTCTAAACTGATACTTCTTTATCTCTTTAAAGCTTTGAGCCTCTACTGGAGTAGAAATTCAAAGTACTTGATTTTCTTATTTGAGTAAGCCAATTCATACATTTAACTTAGTATGATTATGTAATATTTTAGTAGTGGAAACTTAGCCTTAACTAGCTAATTCAGTAAATGCTTAATTGATAATTGGTAAAATAATGCTTTGAGCATTAGCATAGGATAGCAATTCCTGAATGAGTACACCAATTTAGAACATTTAACAATCTGTTCTTAAAACAAGCTCATGTTTCATTCGTCACCATGATGGTAACCCCACGGAAAAAAGAAAAACAAAACACAACCAGAACTCTTCTAAATTAGCATAGCAAAACATTAAACACCACTAAATCATCCACTTAAATTATTCTTGCACAAAAATCATTATTTTAGCATTTACTCTCCCTTTCGATTGTCTTGGCAAAGCATGCGGGGAAATCGAATTTGCAGCCCAGTTTCAAATACATTTAAGTTAGTCTAAATTATCCTAACCTAACCTGAGAAACAAACTCAAAAACATAAAACTCATATTCAATTCAGATTACTTAAAATAAGTCAGTTTGGTGAACTCAAAAGAAAAATAAAGTTTCATTTCATTGAATTAATCTGTTTAATTTAAGTTTACACTACTCAAACAAATAAATTATTTTGAGAATTGGGGTTTACTTAAAATTGTCACATTTGATTCAATGTGCTACTTGCTGTGTATTTGTGAATTTTTCTAGCAATTGAAAAGTTATAAGCAAATTGAAAGTGGAAATGGTTTCAATGTAAATCCTGCACCAATTTATTTTTCAGTGTACGTAACATATTAAAAGGATAGTGGCTGTTTAGCAACTCGTAAGTTTTGGCGAATTACTGGGGAATACACAAATTTGTAATACAAAAATGTCTTCTCATGACAATGAGATTGTCTTGGCTTTCAAAGTTTTCCTCAAGAGCACCCCCATATCTGCCATTGGTTGGGCAAATTAGCCACACCATGGTTAGCCACGCCCCTAAATGCACACCATTGGTTGAGCCAATGTTGCTTTGTTAGGCAGGTTGCTCGAACAAATAGAGCCATATTTTGATAGTGCCAAAACATTTTCTTGCATAGGAACAGTCCCAAAAGCAGACAAATGATGTTTCCTTCTTACTATTGGTGTATCAGATTATATTTCTGAGCAGTGGTCGAGCAGGAAAAATGCCTCACAGCACAAGAGTCTTGTGAAGACAGTGATCAGATGTTTGTAGCACTGCAGGGATAAAGAGACCTGGCAGGGGTGCAATTCTGTGGCTCCTTAATCTGAGGAAGGTGCAATGAGCAACACTTCACATACTGTGTCCACCTTCCATTGATGTCTACACTCCTTCACAATAGCTCAGCTATGAAGCCTTATTACATGAGAGACTCCACATCCCTACTGGAAGAAGAGTCACTGGGGAGCGCAAGCAATTCATTGGTTTGTTTCCATCATTGTTTCGTCTCATTGCGGTTTCTCAAATGGCTTCAAACAAGTCAGTAGTGTATGAAGCAAACCAAACCCACAGGAAAGAGCTTGGACTATTAGAAAATGGGCATTTTGGTGAATTCATTAGCTAAATATCCAAATTATGTAATGTCATCCATCAAAAAGTCCACATACAAGTTCATTTTCATAAAGATCACTCTTGAGAAGTAAATGAACATTGCATAATGTAAAAAGAGAAATGATTAGAACAAGATAAAAGAGAGAAGAAATTAGCCTGATGTTTTTCTTCGTTCTCTTTGTAAGGGCGAACAAAGGGAGAGTTGCCTGAGCTTTTCTTTTCATGGAAATCGCTTGTGTGGACCATCCCAGAGTCCTCATCAACTTGGACCATGACAACCGGGAGAATACAGGGCCGTCCTTGAAAGGTCAAACCCATGGGGACCCACCAACTTCAGACTCATTTAGTACCGCTACACAACACCTCACGCCACACTACAGAACTTGGGGTCTCTCGAATTTAACCCATTGAAGATTGTAACCCTCAGCAGGGACAAAAACACAGGCTTACATAATTTTACATTAATTAATGATTAATTTTAAGCCATGTTAAAGTTTATATGGTAACGATTTAAGGTCTCATTTGTTAACCTTAGGTTAATGCATTTGCTAACATATTTATTTTACAGCATCTTTGTTAATATTAGTACAAATATTCATTGTTCATGTTACAGCTCACACTTTAATGATGTCTTTACTACCTTTCTGAGGCTTGAAAGTGCTTGTTGTGTAGGCGGTCAATGGAGGGACAGAAAGCTCTCAGATTTCATTAAAACATCTACATTTGTGTTCTGAAGATGAACGGAAGTCGTACAGGTTTGGAATAACATCAGGGTGAGTAATTAAAGGTGCACTATGTAAAATGTTTTCAGTAAAATATCCAAAAAAACACCAAGACAGTGTTATATATTTTGTTCAGGTTGTAGATTGTGATAAAATTGTTTTTTGTTTTGTTTTTAACCAAAGCACCAGGATGTGTGATGGAGTCACCTGTCAGTTGCGTCATATCTGCATTACCCTCAGTTTCCGGTTTTATTTAGCAGAAACGCTTTACTCTTTCCGCAGTGTGCAACAAGTGTCATAGCAGCTCCGAGCGAACGTACCAACGTGCCGTTGCTCACAAGACATGTGTTGCGTTATTAACAATCTTATTAACAATCTTTTTCTTTTTTTATTGGTGATCTCTAGCGGATGTAAAAGTTACATAGTGCACCTTTAATGACAGAATTTAGATTTTTGGGTGAACTAACACTTTAGCGGTCTTCAGCTCTACTAAATAGTGCAGAGCCAATGGCGCTTTGCTTGGATTTATTTTCGTTGGTGGAGAAGAAGCTTTTGAAACATAAGCTACATAATATTTACTAATCACTTATTGTTAAGTGTTACTAATAATTAAATGTTTATTTATCTGATATTCTTCCAAGTAGAGTGGCCCTCCAAAAAAAAAATCTGTACTCTTAAGATGCACTTTTCTGAGCAATTCTGTATGTTAACCAAATGCTTCATTGGTCATGTTAGTGGATGTATGAAGTCAGTTATCCACTAGTTGACACAGGCGTTCTAGTACATTAACCAAAGGTCTGGTTAATCACTTTAATATGGAAATTTGATAACCACAGTGTCCAAATACTAAATAAAAAAAAACAATCCATTTATTTTGTTAAATATTTGGCTTGAAATTGTGCTTGTGCCATCTTTCTTTAGAAGGGATATAATTTGTCTTGATATTTTGTTATCGAATGCAATTCCATACCCCATTGTAAGTGCGTCCAAAGAGATTTTGTGTATCTTTTATGTATATTGTATAAGATGAAGCATCTGTTCTATCAGTCTACTACTGTATCAATTTTTCAACAGCCCTGCTGTCATGAGGAATGCACGTGTGCTACTGAATAAATAAAAAAAAAGATTTAACATCTCAAAGCATTTTATTCTCTCCCTCCTCAAGCAGAATTAACGTTAAAAATTTTTTTACAAAGAAACACACTGGTTGCAGTTAATACCACTGTTAAAATGCAGCAACAGTACTGTCAGTGCACGCATATTCTGCCAATATCTAATATTACAATAAAATTTCCATAAAATACAACAGCATTACCCATGAACACCCATCACGCCCTCACAACAAACCCTCAGACCCCAAATAGGAGGGAGTTGGGGAGTAGGAGGTAAAACAAGAGCTGTAAATGCCTATTTGCTTCACAGGATCGATCTGGAAAACGTAGTATCCCACAGCCAGAAAACAACGCTAACAAAACTAAATCTTCTCTATATTCTAAAACTATAGCCATTTATCCATATTCCACCCTCAAGTGAAGCATACAGGAGTGGAACATGCAGCAGTAAGCAGGTACACCCTCGGCCCATTAATATGGGATGGATGTTTTGTTTGAATGCTGAATAATGCCCAAAATGTCCCAGCTAATGAGTATAAACTTGTATTTAGAAGGTTAGAAGAAAGCTTAAAAATCTAAGAGATATGAATCATTTATCCTTAAGCAATAATTCATGGTTTTACGTGAAAACAGAGTGCAGCCAAGCCCTCTTTACTTTGCACTGCCCTTCCATGCTGCAAGTTTACAAGCTGCCCCATAATAAATAACAGAGGAGGCTGTGCGTAATAGTATCAAGCATCCTCGCGCACAGCCCAAACCAAACGCTCCAGCTGTTTCTGCAACAACACGCACTTTTCTCTTGAACATGCATCTCACCATTGCTGAAGAACAAGGCGTCTATCCAGCTGCTTGGAGGTTACGATCGCTTTTCCGGAAGGTGTTATGCTCTTAATATCGGTGTATCATCATCATGATCCCCCGTTAGGAAAATGAATAGGAGGAAAAATGTCCAGGGCGCCGCATAGAGAGAGAGATGGAGAGAGCGCTCGCGTGAGAGAGCAGTGCGCATGAATGCGATGAGCCGTGTGTTTTACTGCGGAGAGCTGGAGGGCGAATAGCGTCCGTGTGCTGTAGTGCTGAGTCCGTGAGCGCTTGCAGTGGAAAGCAGTGCAGCAGGCTGGAGGCTGGAGGGAATGCCGAGGAATGACAAGCGGCTTCCACCATCCACGGTCGGCTCGTACCATGTGTGCGCACGGGAGGGGGGTGTGCGCGTGATCGCGAGCGCTTTTTACGCGTGATGTTAGTGGAAACATTTTAGTAAAACGTGTAAAAATTACTACAACACAACTGTGTGTTTGATAACATGCTAGGTACCATAACGTATACGGTAAATATGATGCTGTATTTTAAAACTGCACCTATTTTACTGTCTTTGAAAATAGTTATTCGAATTATATTTGAAGTAAACCGTAGGTATTACAATTTACGAAGACAGATACGAAACTTACAATTAACAGGGCAATGATGTTTTGTAAATAAAAGTCGTATACTTTATAACGAAATTGTTACTTCCCCAAATATCTGCATGTTTTGTTTGGTTTTGTTCCATTTTTATTACACTGAACAATACTTTTTGTATCAGGCCTATCAAACATATTTAAAAATAGACTGGCGCATTAACATGATTCTTGCCCTATCAAATATGCTACTGCTAATTTCAATATCAATAAAAACATGTTTTGTACTTTTTGAAAACATATTTATGACATTTGGGCATTGCCACCTAAGTTTTTCTTTTTTTTCCCCCATAATTGTTTTACTGGTTAAATATTTCTAGAAAGTCTATAACGTGTTAAATGACAGGTATGTACACTTCTAACAATTTGTCCTATATAGTGTGATGCTATTCACTATTAGGGCATTGTTTGGTTATCATGTTCAGTGAACTGCATCTTTTTGTCTGATGCAATAACAGTGGAAATGTTTTAACAGCTTTTTTTGCAATAAAGACTTTAAGGCTTGTGCCTGCACAGAAATTGACTCTCAGAATTAAACTCACCCTGATTCAGTGGAGTAAAAAGTAACAATTTGCACTGACATCTTTATTTATTGACATCTTTATTTATTTATTTATTTATTTATTTATTTATTATATTTATTAATGTACTTTTGAAGCAACAATAAAAAATACTATTTTTATAATAGTAAAACACTTTTAGAGCCATATAAATGTATGTTTACCCAAAGAAGAGGCTATAAATAAGGGGCTGTATGTAGAATTCAGGAACCTTTGTTATTAGCGACACCGGTGGTCATTAAGTGAACTGCAACATTTAGATGAATGTGTAAAAATATATTTTCTGCACGTTTTCCTCTCAAAATCAACAAACATACCACACAGCAAAAATGACAGTGGGGTAAGAAAACAGCAGTTTGGAAAGCATTGTAGTGATGTTGATATGTTTGCACAAGCTCTGCAATTCACAGTTACACTATTATGCTAGTTTTATTATAAAGTATATTTGAGACATATAGGCTATATAGATCTGGCTATGTGAGACTAGTTTGAATTAATACCTTTTCTTTGCATGACACATTCATATTACAGTAAAGAATGGCTCTTTCAAAGAAAGAGGAAGAGAGGCTCTAGGGAGCGTGCATAAACATCACAGTCTTTTGATATTTCCAGCTAAAAAATCCTGAGTCCTTCACATACATTTTTTTGTAACGAGCTGTTCACACATTGTCAATAAAAAAGCGATTAATACATGAGAATTCTTACATATATCCCCTCAAACAAGATTAAATTACTCATTTCATTATTTTAGCCAATAGTTCATATAAATCAAGTACTAATAAAATAGCATTACTTATTTTTTTATCATTGAACAATAGAAACTATATAAATAGAGTATCACACAACAGCACAATCTTTAAAAATTATGTACATTTTCCATATCAATAGTTCTAAACTCAAATGTCTACTTTTAATGAAATTACAAATGACCATCACATACAAGTGAGTTTGAGAAGGAAATCTAAGGCTACAACCTCTGCTCAAACCTCTATTGCCGGTAAAGTGTAGGTTCATAGGATGCAAACTTTGTGTTTTTCTATTTTTCTTCCTTTGTTTGGCCACACCGTTTAAGTCTTGCCCTCAAATCCGAAGCTATATGAAAACGCTTCTTTTCCGCCTTGCGTCTCTGTAAGGTTAAAAAGAATGGTCAAGGGTCCCTATCCGTCCAAGTATGTTTGGTTGCCCTGAGAACAAGAGAGAGGCCAGGAGGTGGTATGTGTGGGGTTCAATTCACTGCATTATCCTCTGAAAGCTAATCTCAGGCAAGCTTAGGCCTTCTTACCGCTCCCTGACTGTGAATGGGTGAGTGAGAAGTTAAATATTCTTTCACATGTAAAACTGCCAGGCCAAGTTGGGATTGTGAATGTGTCAGTGTGGGATTTAAAGACTCTTGGTTGACATAGGCAACAGGACGACGGGGCTAACCTTATTATCAGAGCTTCCATATGGGTCTGTATGCACTGGGGGGCCCTCGCTATATGAACTTTTTCATAGCATCTCAAAAAGATGTACATCCTCGTGATGTACTGCACTTTCCTGCAAACTAAAATTCCAGTCTAGCCAGAAAACCTTTGGGTAAATATATGGGCACAAATAGAGAGCAGGCTTAAACAATCGGAATGTTCCACTCTCAAATCTCCTGTCATCAAGTCTTACCTTCACCTGGATCAGGGAGGGCCTGAAGGCACCATCAGCGGCGCAGCTCTGGCTTCTCTCCAAGCATGAAAGCCCAAAGGATGCAGAGGCTACAGCAGATTACCAGGTCACTGCAAAGCGCTGCCCTTCAGGCACAGGACACCCTACTGAGGACAGCATCAATGCGTGTGTGCTGGTGCATGCGTTGTGTTTGCAGAGTTTCAGCAAAGTAAGCCAAAAGAACAATCATTATTCAGGCCAACTACTCACCAGGATCAATGCAGCAAAAGAAGATGTTGTCTTTAGCTGTATAAACAAAACAATATTCATTTATAAGAATACCATGAATAAACAAAAGAATCTCTCACTGTTTTACCTTTCTTTCACATGCCATCTTGTACAAATGCATAAGGCCTTTTTCAGATAAGAGCCATGGATAGTGACCAAAGCCATTTGTAGGTAATCTCACACATTTGGATGCTGTTGGCACAGTCATTTCCAAGGAAATGGCTCTGTTATCAGTAAATGGGTAGTTTCTCATACTGTAAGCATCATATCATCATTGGCCAGGATGATTGGATCTCATATGTACTTGTTGGTCATACTCATCATGCAACATTACTGTTATTGCTATGATGCTTTAAAAATAAGTTATTCAGTTTTTATTTAACAAACAAGATGACATTTGGAACAGCATGCACTGGTGAACTGCTCACAATAAGAAGTCAGTTTTTAGACTTTAATGGCTCTTTACAGCACTGAATATGTTGATATGGAAGTCTCAAAGGTCATTCACGTATTATTGATAATAAATCACATAGAAATTGTGTATTGTGTTTTATTGTATGGTGGGCTAATATGTCTAATTTTTAGACAAGGTGATTGCAGAAGGAGACCTGCATTACATGCACCATAAAACCCATAATTAGTGTTGGCTTGGCTGTATTCACCCACTCCGTATTAATGAGATAATCAAACTAAATCGTTGCAACACTCAAGGGGCAAAGCAGGCAGATTTTTTATCAGTAGGAAAAAACAAAAAGAGGGGATTTTTGGATTGCAGTTAATTTATTTATTCTAATGTAGGTTGTATCTTCCAGTGAGCATATTTAAATGTAAAAACTCGCGAGGGGCTTGATTACTTCTCATCATAAACTTTCATCTTCCAGTGCTAGGATTTTCCCATTGAAGTGTGATTAATTCATCTCTGCTTGGGAAATTCACAGCAACAGTATTAGCAACACGTTGAGACATTTGACCAGGAAGAATTATATTAACAAAAGAAGGAATCTGAAAGTAATGTTTCTACTGTACACTGTAAAAAGTGATACGATCAAATTCATGGCAACAGATGTTCTTATATTAACTCAATTTCTACTTATACAAGATTCAACTCTTTTTTATAAGTTAGTAATTAAGTAATTTAAGTTGGCAATTTGATTATACTTAAAAAAAACAGGAATTTAACTTAAGTTTTTAAATTGAAATAAGTTTTTAATTAAGTACTGTAGTGCAGTGTACAGTGTATATACACACAACAGTTCTTCTGGTTCTCGAATCTGAGCCGTGCAATATTTTCCCAGTATCAATAGTGTAACAGTATGTAACCGCTTCACCGTTTGTATCACTCCGCTTGCGGCGACTGTCATGGCGGTTGAGCAACTACATTTTTTTTTGTACTGGTATTATGTCATGGAATGTAAATTTAAGAGTTTTTTTTTTTAGGTGAGAGTGTAGTTATTAGACCTCAAATATGTGACTTATATATAAACAAAGTGTCTGTTTTAGAATTTGTTGAGAATGCTTTCGCAGATGCGAGCTCCAGGCCGTCAGCGGCCGTTCAGCGCTCATGTACCAGCAGAGAACAGCTTCATCTCGGCAGGTCCTTTGGGAATTTGGCTCTATAGTGGTTAAACATGAGATATCATTTTTTGTTGTATATCAAATGGGCAATCTTATTTATCTATTACTTGTTCCAGAATAAATAAATTTTGGTTAAGGGAAAAATTAAGCTTCATAACATTATATTTATAAGCTATATTTAACTTAAATTCTGTACTAGAGCGCTGCTTTTGTACGTTTGACTGAATTGTTTGCTCATGTTTATTTCCTTTTGTCTTTTATAATGGCAAATGTTGTTCATTTAAATATTGTTGTTCATTTAAATATTATTTTATATAAATAATATGTTGTATTTGGTATTAAGTCCGTTAGTGTTCGTGATATGGACTTCAGTGAAAGTTGTCATGGTGGCAAAGACTGGTCTTTATGACTGGTTGTAACAAGGAAGTTGTTTTAGCGCTGTCTTGGGAAATCCCCATAACTTTTAAAAGGATAAAGACAAAGATATTGCTTTCCTCAGTGGATATTAAAATGGATATAATATTATGGACATCGACCTGAAGAATGAATGCTATATCAAATGCAGGTAATACACTCGTTTAGTCAATCTCTCTCTCATAATACCATATTACTATACTCTACTTAAATGAAGTGACTCAACGTTCCCTCATTACTAGTTCTAAAGTGATGTTTTAGAATTCACGAGTTCACACTACAAATAATCAGAGTAAAGTATTTGGCGTGCTGTCCGAGGAGAGGGCTCCGAGTTCTGTATTTTGTCCTGAACCTACTACTCCCTTATCCCTGGTTAGGATAGTAACCAGGCGAGTGTGAGGACAGGGTGGTGGAGGGATGCTGAAAACTGTCAAGGAACACAGATGAGTGGGCAACGTACATATATAGGCCTCCTCTTAAGCTGATTAGATAGATCATTTGAACGTGTTCCTCCTGAACTTTGTTAATAATACATAATTTAGTAACACAGGCTTGGGCTCAAATGTTAAACTGTTGAGATTTGATTCTGTGGAGGAAGAAAGTTACTTGTGTGATATTGCTCATATATACTTACTGGAATAACCTGAAATTTTACACTGATCTCTGTGACACCCTCATGCCAGTAATATAAGAAGTTTTGTGTAAAAGGCTTTTGAGTGTGCTTTCTGTCTGTCGATCATTTTGCACGTTTTCAACAGTCAGTCCATATACTGTATAGGAAGCAGCTGAATCTGAGAGTGTGATAGACAAACTTGGAGTGGTTATCATACATTTGTAGAGTGAATGTTCTCATCTGTCATCAATGTCGAACACAGCCAAATTCCTAAAAGGAATGGGAAGACAAATGAGAATAAAAGACTAAAAAGGGACCAAAAAAAGAAGCAAGATTAGAGTGAAAATCACTGGAGGGAGCTGAGAGTTTCAAAGTGCTTGAAGACAGCAATTCATCTGTAGGCATGAGGCTGCCGCAGGTAATCACATCTGTGCTGGTTTTCAGACCAGACCAAATTCAAGTCAAATCAATATGCAAGAAGTTAACATTGTGGAACTTGCATTTTAAAAACGATATTACCAGTTGCTTTGTATATTTTTGTTCTGCCAACGAAAGTAGTTCTAAACAAAGTCAAAGTGAATGAATGATTCAATTGCTGCGTTCGAAAGCTTAAAAATGCTGCCTTTGGAGGATGCCTTTCAAGGCATCAAACTAAATCCAGTGTTGACTTTACTATGAGATACCTTCATCTAATCTTCATCTTTGAAGGCAGCATCGATGTATCCTTCACTGCCTTTGATATCCCACAATCCTGTGCTTTCCATTCTGTGACAAAAATAAAGATTGTTGAAATGAAAAGTTGAATTTGTGTGTAAATTTAAGTTTTTGACAACATTTACCACTTCTGATGTCATTTCTGGCTAGAAATTAATATTGTAGTCATTAAATATTTGCTAAGTTATCCCCAAAGCTGGCTCTATTTTGTTGTAGATCATTCTTTATCAGCCTCAGAAGTCTGTCTGAATCAGTTTCAGATACCTTCGCATAAAGACAGTAGAGGGGCGGCAGTGGCTCAGTGGTTCATGTAGATTGTCTACAAACCGGAAGGTTGGTGGTTCGATCCCTGGTTCCACCTGTCCAAGTGTCGAGGTGTCCATGAGCAAGACACCTAACCCCAGCTGCTCCCGACGAGCTGGTTGGCGCCTTGCATGGCTGACACCGCCGTCGGTGTATGAGTAAGTGTGTGAATGGGTGAATGTGAGGCAAGATGTAAAGCGCTTTGGATGGCCATTGGTCTGTTAAAAGCGCTATATAAATGCAGTCCATTTTACCATAGATGAATTCGCAATAGAATGCTACTCTTAGGCTGCATCCGAAAATCGCACACTCTTTGAGTAGATACTACTTTTGAATAAGTATACTTTGTGACTGTTAAAAAGTGTGTTCTATATAATATGAATGTCTGTAAAATGACAAATGTAATTGTCTGGATTGCAAAAAAATAAAAATAAAAAAAGAGTACAATATTGTACCTTTTAAGGAACAAGTGGCCGTCACTGGGTTGATACCCTTAAGGGTACATTTCACCTCAAGTTCTGTCATGTCCTGCATAGTTTAGCTCCAATCCTACTAAGCCACAGCAGTATAAAACGCATGGCTCCCAGCATGCATTGCAGCATTATTTATGTCACCATTGTTGAGATTCATATGCTGATTCTTGATATCTGTGTCTCAACTTTTCCCCATAGAATGTATTTAAAAATTCAGAATGTCAGATCTATGGCAAGAAAGTATTGATGGTTTATTAACATTAACATTAACATTATTTAATAATATTTTAGACAGTGATGAGTTGAGTCAAACATTTTTATTTATGATCATTTTTTGTTTATGGCTTCTTTTGATTGGAACAGATTATGTGTTGTGTTAACACTGTAACAAAAACCACAAACTTGCATAAAAATCCAAGTCAAACTGCCCAACTAAAGGAAACACTGATCACCATAATGGTGACCAAACATTTTCAATAAAACATCAACATCTAAACCTCTGTTAATTCTCATTAAGAGCTTCTTAGATGTCTTTCAGGGTTGGAGTCAAACTCTGCAGGACAGCGACTCACTAGGACCGAACTTGCCTACCACTGCTATAAGTCGAGGAAAATAATGGTATAATTGTACCCTAATGACCAATTGTGTACCTTTAAAGGTACAGTTATACGTTTTGTTCCCCAAGGAACAAAATTGTACCTCCACTGTACCTTTTTTTTGTGTTGAATTAGTTATTCATTGAAGTCATTTCTGAATTAAAGCCATTTATAAGAATAAGATATTAATCTTTGGGTGCATCCCAATTGGATATGAAAATGACAGTATGAATTAGTGTATTGGAAACAAATGTACTGATAGCAAAAATTATATTGAATTCAAACAGCAGAAATAAACATTGGATGATTTGGCTCGTCACTGGAGGTCTAATTGCTAACCAGAGGTAGAAATTGCAAATTGCACATCGAAAAAAAAGTCTGAACACAGACATAATGTAAAAATACATCAATCAGAAAGCCCAACCGAATGTGCTTCTCAGTCAGAGTGCATCATTCTCTAGGTTGTTTATTTAAAGAGCTTGTGAATGAGACACTGGGTGATTTGTTCCTTCGATTACTTGATCCAACTTGTCATTACCACCATTGCACTGTTGCCAACTTTCACAGCCAATTGCAGCATGTCTACTCTCAGGGATAGCAATTTTCCCCTGAACGGTAATAGGATCAGGGCCTCTACGCCACTTCCACATGATTGATGAGAGATTAAAAGGATTATTGAGGTTGAAGGCACTTTTAGCACCCTACCGGGCTCCAATTTCCAGCATTGAGGTGTCACCATGCAGATGGGGGTCTCCGTGGAACACAAGGAGATTGTAAAACTAATGTTTTTGATCTGAGCAGCAGGTGGATTTCCAATGAGACTGAGAAGGCAATCATCTAAAAGTCAAAATAAAGGAAAACAGATTTTGTAAACTGGTCAGATTAACCCTTGATTGGGCACAACTAGAAAAAACAATTGAAAAGCGATGTCTTTGTGCCGTTTCTTCTGGTAAAATAGCAATAACAACAAACGGTTTTCAGTTCAAAAGTTTATGAATCATTGATTCTCAGTACTGTGTGTCGTAACCTAGATGATCCACAGCTGTTTTTTTAGTTTTGTGATGGTTGTTCTTCAGTCCGTTGTTTGTCCTGGTCAGTTAAACTGCCCAATGATCTTTAGAAAAATCCTCCAGGTCCTGCAAACTCTTCAGTTTTCCAGCATCTTTTGCATATTTGAACCCTCTCCATCAGTGACTGTATGATTTTGAGATCCATCTTTTCACACTGAGGACAATTGAAGGATTCAAACACAACTATTACAAAAGGTTTAAACAGTCACTGATGCTCCAGAAGGAAACATAACCCATTCATTTGAAGATCAAGGTAAATTTACTTAATTTGTCTTCTGGGAAACATGTTAGTATCTTCTGTTGCTTCTGAAGGGCAGTACTAAATGAAAACATTTATATTTATACAAAATAAGAAAAATATGGACATCTTCATTCTGTTCAAAAGATATTCACATTTTCACTGATCCTGCAAGCGGTTCACATACTTTTTTCTTGCCACTGCATCAGTCAGTTCAATCAATTATTTTTTGGACATCCTAAACATTGAACCAAGTTTCGACCAAACATAGATTTTTCAAATGTTTCAAATGTACATCACAAACTGTTTTCTGCATCAGGAGTTATAATAAATGTTTCCTGAGCAGCAAATCTGCACATTTTCTTGTAAAGCATCCAATAATTTAAAAAATATATATTTTGGTAACACTTTACAATAAAGTTTTGTATGTTGACATTAGTTATGTTATAAATACTGTAACTAATGTACTGCTCATTGTTAGTTAATGCTTTGACCAACATTAACTAATCAGACTTTATTGTAAAGTGTTAGTTACCATCATCAATTTATAATTTCTAAATCATGTATTACATTATTTACAAACCCGTTAATTAGAAGTTGTCAGTTGTTTATAAGCTCCTTTAGAACATTTAAGTAAAGGATTAATAATTTATACATCTTATTATTTAGACATAGAAATAGTTACTCAGTGTGTTAATAAATGCTTTATTGACATGTATTCCTACTGTAATTCATGCTTATTCCAGATAGTTTAGTAGTTGTCAGGTAACTATTTTTGTGAGCTCATCTAAAGTGTGAACTATTTACGCCTCGTAAAGCTTTTACAAAGGAGATGTATCTACTGCATTTGCTGTTCTCTAATGTTTAAAAGCTAGTATACCGAGGTATACTAGCAAAATATTTGATCAAATTATTATTGTTTTATACAAATTTAGTTTAATGTATTTTGGCACTCCTGTAATCCAGTGTAATCCACTGGTAAATGTTTATTCAGCAATGTTTGATTGCAGATTGCAGAGGCAGTTTGCAGGCAGTTTCATTTTCTGGAGGTGTGCATGAATCTTATTTTTCTATGACATTGAAGAGGTTTATTTTTAATTTTATATCTGGTTACCAGTTGTACAGTTAATTTTTTTACACATTGAAATAAATATTTCTATGTTCTGTATCACTCTGTTGTGTTTGCGTCCTCTTTTTCTGCTTTTTGAAGATAACTGAGCCTTTAAATGTCCTTTGTAAAAGCGGTAACACTTTACAATAAGGTTGTATTAGTTAACATTAGTTAACGCATTAGTTAACATAAACTAACCATGAACAACACCTCTGTTCAGCATTAGTTAATATTTGTTAACATTAGTTAATAAAAATACAGCTGTTCATGTTAGTTCACAGTGCATTAACTAAGGATAACAAGATTTTATTCATGCATTAGTAAATGTTGAAATTAGCATTAACCAAGATAAATAAATGCTTTATAAGTGCAGTTCATCATTAGTTCATGTTAACTAATGCATTAACTAATACAACCTTATTGTAAAGTGTTACCGTAAAAGCGTTACAAGGCATCAATAGTCCTCACTTTGGATGAGCTCAATTGTTAACTGACAACTAAACGTTTTATGAATACCTGGAATAAGCATGAATTACAGTAGGAATACATGTTAATAAAGCATGTATTAACACACTGAGTAATTATTTCTATTTGTCTAAATAATAAGATGTATAAATTAATATTTAGATAGTTTATTAATCCTTTACTAAAACTTTCTAAAGGAGCTTATGAACAACTGACAACTTCTAATTAACTGGTTTGTAATTAATGTAATACATGATTTAGCAACGATAAATCGATGATAATTTATAAAGTATGAAAATACAATTATTAAATACATTATAGATAAATAAAGCATGTATAGCTGTATTTATAAACTGCTAATTAATGTCTAATAATGCTTTATAAATGATGAATTAACCATTTAAAGTGTCACCATACGCTTTTACAAACTCTTTAAGTTTTTTGGGGTCTAGAAATTGTTTTCATGCTTGAATGTTCAAAAAACACACACATACACACACACACACAAAACATATATTTTACATCATTGCAGCACCTCGTTTCCCAGTCTGTCAGTAACAGTTTGCTAAGTTCCAGTCTCTATGAAGCCCCTCCTTCCGAAAAACTGACCAGTGTGTTGTATTTGGAAAATGTCACACCCCTTACCATAACCGTGAGTTTCAACACACTAATGCAACTCAACCCAGCCTCACCTCTTTTTTTTTGGTGGGAATTATTTAAATTAGGAATATTGTGACGTGTTCATTCCTGGAAGAAAACTTAAGACTAAAAAGGAGGCGTTTCAGGGAGTTCAGAAACAGTGCACACTAATATATAGAATAACTCCTTATGGAGTGACTTTGTAACTTTGCAGACCTTTTTTCATGCTGAGACTGCAACATTACACACTAAAGAAAGTTGAAAATGTAAAAAAAGCATAATAGGACCAATTTAAAACTGGCTCAATCTGGATAGACCTGGACATTCTGCCAGGCTTTGGTTATAAAGGATCACATTAAAGTTTGGTACATGAGAATCTTATTATCCAAAACTTTAATTCAGCAATTCTGGTGAACACCTCTTTGCGGCATAACATTTATCATAACTTGTGAGGTTTGTTGTATTCTCATGTCTCATTTACCATTATATCATCAAAGAAGTAACTGAAAATAATTGGATGGATCCAAACACAGCAGCTAGTTGTGAAGTGGGAGATGATTTTGCCCTTCAAAGGTTTTTGTCGGCTTGACCTCCACTGTTGCTCAGCATTGGAAGGCGACAAGATAACAACCTCTTGTCTGTCACAATCAAGTGACAACTCTCAGCACTCCGGCCATTTAATGCGAGCTGACGGCTGGTGTTGTGGGCCGACGGTTAGGGCACTGCATTAAGTCAGCCTTCAGCCCAACTCAGCGCAGATGACATTTATTTATATGTGACTCCTGGGGCACGAGTCTAAGCCGGTCTCAAACATGTCACCACACACACCTTGTGTAAATAGAATCATGCGTGTGTGCCTAGTGTGATCATATGATTCATGGCTCACTGGAGAGCGTGCTGCTCCTGACTGTGTCTGAGGGCTGGATGTTGGATGTTAACCAATGGTTTGCATCGAAGACAGTGACCTTGAGACAGATTGACAGTTACAGAACAGTTGTGAAGAAATCAGCTTTCTTCTGAGAGAACAGAAGCCAGTGGACCTCACTGGATCAATGTAGCATTTATGAGGAGCTGGTTGAGCAAGGAAGTCTTGTATTACCATGAGAATGCAGTCTTTTAGTAGTCTCTTGTGGTGTGTTCACACTTGGCATGTTTGATTTGATTAAATCAAACCCTGGTGCCATTGCTCCTTTGAATAAGTACGAACGCTGCCATCCGAACCCTGGAGCGCACCAAACAAGTGGTCGCAACCGCTGAGATGGGCCGAGTAAGCTCTCTGTATGCACATATAATGAGCACATTTAGCATTTAAATAATGTTTAATTATAATATTTATATCAGTTATATATTAAGTCTCAAGCTATATGTCAGTAAATATGTTTTAATGGATGTTTGACGGATCTTATGGATTTGTTGTATACTTAGTATGAAATATCTGTATTTTAAATACATGTTGGTATAAGTTTTGTTGTGGTTTTTCACTACCCAGCAAGCAAAAGCCATGATTTCACAGCTTTGGTTAACTATAGACCCAATATAGTCCAGCTATGAGTAACCCACTTCTTGCAAAAATAACCTTGAATTTGGTTACATGTCGTTTTATTGCCAAAATAACTTGAGAGATGTATGATATTTCATCATGTAAGTAAAATCAACAGTGATTAGGTGTTTGGTTTCATTTCTTTGGTTAGATGTCTATTACATCTTCACTGACAGCCCAAATTTTGCCTTGTTTTAGCCTAGACATCAGGGCTGTGTTTGGACGATTATTAGACATAAAATGCAAAATTGCTTGCTGGTTAGGGTCTGATCAGACAGAATAAAAACCAATAAGCTTTTTGTTGGTCAGCATGGCCAATTCAGGTGACAGACTTGAACAAGAGCAAAATTTGCATTTGGATTCTTATTGGAATGACTGGAAATATTTTGCTGAGCAGCGGTAAATGTGACTGTGACAGAGATTTTCGTGTTTTCATAATAGTAAAAAGCCAAAATTGAAATCGGAACTAAAACTTATCACACAGCCCTAATATTTAGTATATTTCAAATGATTTTTGGTCATAGTGGGCACTTAATAATTCTATTAGGGAATCCCATTTGTTCATCCAAAACTCATCATATGCTGTTGGGCTTTTCAACAGATCAAATTTGTAGTCTTTCTGCAGTAAGTGTTCAAGAGTGAAAGAGCCATGGAATAGATTTAGTCTAATGTTCGTTAAGCTATATCTGATCATTACACTATAATCAGCACTGTTTAATAAATGTCTCTCAGTTGTGAGAGCATCAATACATTGATATGCACACAGACAATCAGACTCTTCTCTGTGATTAAGACTTCTACAGCTGTGGTAAAATGAAGAAGTGCTCTCTTCACTGCACCATTGAAGACTTGATCAGCTCAGGGGCTGACAAGCCCCCAAATTAATCTTTAATCAAGAGCCTGTTCACTAAAATCGGAAGCAGCTGAGTGCAGTCTGCTTCATATGATGATGCACTTGGCAAGAACTATTTCTAAGTAGTGTTGTGCCCTTCTTTGTGGTTGCTATCCCAAACCGATTCACGAAAAGCTATAAAACTGATCTGCTTTCACAGACATCAACGTGTGCTGGTCTGCTGCAACTAAAACACTAATGCGCACCATTAGCAGGCAGAATCATTACTGGTGAAAGGGCAGAGACAGTAGCGCTCTTGTAAATCAGTGTAAAGTCACATGGAGTCTTCGGGCATGAGAGGAGCTTCTCATTACTGATGTTGTGTTGCAGTTGTAGGATTGATGAGGAAGCTGATTGGGGCTGCAGGGTTTTCACATTGCACAGCTCACATACTCTGTTCTTCAAAGGCTAAAACACATATGAGAAGAGTTTCTAGTGCTCGACTTAATATAAGTACTCTTGGAACGCCACTTGGCCAAACCGATTAGAGGACCAGAACTATCAACTGTATATTTTGTGTTTTGTATGGTGGTTCTGGTGTCTTGATATTTATACCATGCCTTCTTAACCAGAAACCCATATTTGTAAACCAACCTCATCAGACAGATCATGTTGGTTGGCCAAATTTCTTTTTGGTTTTGAACAACTTGGCTATGCACAAGCTCTGCAATTTGCTCTCACATTTATTTATATAGCACTTTGTACAATAGATTGTTTTAAAGCAAGCGGCTGTACAGAATTAATCATGAAAAACAGTACCAGTGTCTCTTTTAATTAGAATACAACTTCCATTTCTACCATCGAATGTGTTCATGTTTTTACTCAAATCTGACCTGTATCATATTTAGGACCAAAGATTATTGCATCAAGAACTGATTTAGGGAAACGTTGACCACATATATACTGTCTTCACTGACATGGAAGAACATTTGTATGCTACTAATACTATGTAGCATGGTATGTTGGAATGCTATGTGCCCAAGCATACAAACTCAAGCATATCTGCATAGTAATAAGCTGAAGGCTTGACTCGTGAATATTTATTCGTTTGCATAATTGGGCATCCCAGGAGGTTACCCAGCAACGTCAGCATTACTTAATTAATATTCATGGGATAAACATTTTGCTTCGTCATGACTTCCATATTGTCTCAAAAGTGTCCTGCACCAATTACCAATTTGTAACCGATTTGATTCAATAAAGGATTACCCAGAAACAACCTATATAGACACTGTGTACACATTAATATCAAAAGTGCTTATTTTTCTGTGACACTGCCAGATACATCAAAACACCTTCTCGGCACCTGAGATACAGATCAAAACGCATACGACCTGCAATGAGAAGCGTCACGCTGACCAAACTGGTAACTTAGTGTGACTATCGCTCTTGACACAGACTCTACCGCCTTCTAAATCAAACGAACATGTTTGACGGGGCTCAGCTGAGGACCCATTAGAACTCAGTTTGAATCTGCATCGATAAGTGGCTCTCAACCGCTCTCCTGAGAGACTATCTACTTTTCAAGGTACAGGGAAATACTGAAATGTCACCGCCGTTGAATAGCATTGTGAAATATGTCATATTAGCGCACACCTCAGTGAAACGACATTGACTACTATGCAGCCAAACTGATTGCGGCATTTGGGATGGAGAAGGTCTCCCGTCTGCTGCTTCCTGCCTGTGTGTTTGTGCCTGAGCATTTGAGCGACAAAGGAAGAGAGTTAGGAGGGTCACTGCTAATTCACATTCCTGTCACTAATTTCCTAATTTCATGTTAATTGCACTGAAGGAGCCCATCATTACTTTAAGATCCCCTCCCCTTTTGTCGGCTACTGAATAGTGGCTAATTACTGTCAGTCGTTACTGCAGGCTTTGATGTTAATGAATTCATGCAGCAAGAACGCTCAGAATTCCACTGAAGTTTCAGTTCAAGACGGAAAAGCAAAGATATGCTCATACTGAGCTCAACTGTTCCATATGACACAAAATTGGTCTGTGCCTTAAAACTATACTGGGTCAAATACTTCATTATATATATATATTAGGGTTATACAACTATCATATATTTTGTCTGTTAAATCAAAGTTATACTGACAAACCAACATAAACATGAAATACAAACATGTAGAAAAAAAGTGGCTATATATAACAATATATTAATAATAGCATATTGCTTTTATATATAAATTAGTAATAATACATTCATAATTTATTTACAATTTATAATTACACATTAATAATTACATATTCATAACATTTATATTTTGTGTATGTATTCAAGGTGTAAGAAAATGTTATTACTTTTTACTTGATGGTAAAACCACATAACATTTTTAGTCATTAAATTAAAACTTTCCATGAAAATGGTGTACTAATTTGCTTATGAATATTTATTATTATAATCATGATATGATATACAGTGATGTATGAGTCTCAGGTTACTAGAATATCCTATTAAAATATTTCGCTATCAGTTGTGTTTAGCACAACAATTTGAGTGAAAGCTAAAAAATGTACTTCGCAATTGTGCATAACATCAGTTTGTTTGAAAAAACTTAAAACATTATTCATTTCCAGGTGAAAAATGTATTATAAATCCCAGATGTTTAATGTGGTCTTGGATGTTTTTGGACCTCACTCTTATTGTAATTTATGTCCTAATTTGCATGATAACTCACCATGCTCATTTTATTAATTAATGCATGTCATTTTACTGATCTACAATTGGATGTTAGAATGTTAGAATCATAAAAAGTCATTTTATGGCTATAATCTTTAAAGTATTAATCCTAATGCAGCCCACGCCCATCACAGCATATCAATGAAAATTTTATTCTCCATCATTGCAATATTGCATTTCATTTTTCAATGCTTAAGCTCTTTTATGTAGATGACTGTCGTAACATTTGTTGAGTGAATTTAAAATCAAATCAATCTCGACAGTGTTGGCAGATCTGCTGAAGTGTTGCTATTTTAATGCAACCCATGCATTATCTCAGCCGTAACATAACCACAGCATCTATGCAAGACTGATGCTTTGCTTATGGTTCACTGGCTTTGTTTCAAGCTTATTTTAATGTCCAGTGATCAGTGTAAAACCCTGCTTAATGGTTGTAGTGTGCTGGCCCGTGCACCCTACATGAGCTATAGCGTAGGTGGTTGTTTGAGGGGTATAAATATTTACAGAGATCTCTGCTAGAGCGAATTCAATCAACCAGTTGATCCATGATGTCAGCCCTGATTAGCTTTAACTCCAGATATAGTCTGCCTGTGGAGAACTGACCGACTGATGCATATTGCACACTAGACTGGAATGTGCTTGTGAAATGCGTGAGATTACAACAGCAGTGTTTGCTTTAGTTAGTTAGTTAATTTTTCATTTTTCTGCGTAACTCAAATCTGTTTCATTTTTTGTAGATTGCTTCTGATTCTAGCAAAAATGTAAGGTATCACTCTTAAAAATAAAGGTTCCAAATGGTTTATGTTGAGATGCCATAGAAGAAACCTTAAAAAAGTTCTTAAAATGACCATTTTTTTAAAAGTCAAGAACATTTTCATAATACAAAAAAATCACACTAAAGAACCTTTTGTGCAATGGAAACTTTCCATTGATGTTAAAGGTTCTTCTTCCTCATCTGTCATGTGTTGCACAGACAGAAGATGAAGAAGAATAAGGTAGCAGGTAGTAACACAAACGAGACACAAACAAGACCAGACCCTGAACACAGGAAAAGGAGGAAATTAAGTAATGACACAAAAGGATAGCGAAGGAATGATGATAATTTGAGGCGGCGAGATGGTGACATTAGGACCACAAGACCCCGGCAGTGGAAAATGGCCTGTGTGACTGACCCAGAGCTCGATGACGACAGCCCACGGTGGAGTCGTGGGAGGGAGGAGCCAAGATGTAGTTGTTGCTGATGACTTCTGCGAGACAACCAACGGAGGTGAGGCCAATAGATCCAAAGACGCAGAAGGAGAGCTGATGGAACTAGGCAACATCGAGGACTGAGGCGATACTGAACGGGGACAGAGGCAAACCCGAAGGGAAGCAGGAGCCCACTTTGACCAAGTGTGAGCGGGTGGGATGAGGGAATGGTGGAGCTGCAAGGCCGGGGGTGTCTGGTGGAGCCGGTTGGAGGAGCCATAGCATAGCCTACAGGTCGATTCAGAGCAAACTGACAAATCATGGTCCAAACAATTCATAGTGCCGTCTAGAGACAGCGTGGAGGAACATGAAACAGGGTGGAATAAGGAGGGAGTCGATACCTATGCATTGACGTCCATCAGCCAGTCCCCATTCTCTATTTCCTCCAGTATACCCTCAGCCACAAGTGTTGCAGGCTCACACACCCCTTGACTCACTGTGGGGCTCATTTACGGGCCAATGGTCAGTGCTGTCCTCTTCTCCTCGGGCTCTGGCTGACGCATCGCAGCGGGTGGTAGCTCTCCGTATGGGGGGTTCACACAATTTCTTCATGGTCAAGGGTGGTGGTGGGCTGGGCTCTGGGTTCTGCTGTGTTCTGGACTGGGGGTAGACGCTCTACAGACACTGAATGATGGCGGCCCTCCAGTTTAATCCAGAGGTCTCTGGGAGGTATACAGGGTGATGATAATTAGCCCCAATTCAAAACAAAGTCTTCAGGGTCTTGTCATAATGAGGACAGGTGATGGTGGGACGACAGAAGTGTTCCGTGTAAACAAAACATTTGTGGCTCATCTGAGCCACCGCTACATATTAGGCAACACAGGAAAGGAGGAACTTAAGTACTGACATAAACAAGGTAAATTAACACACTCAACTGAAAACAACTAACTAATCATATGGGTAACCATAGAGACTAAGGAGTGGTGGGAATGTGGATGTGACTGATGAAAACAAACTAAAAGTTTATGAAAAACAAACACAGCTGACATATGATGGCACCATCGATGCCAATAACATTTTTCATAATTTTTTTTCGTTGATTTTCCATTGGACTATTTTGGACATTTATTGTGTATGAAAAGATTATTTGAAGATTTTGAGGTACACTGTAATGTGTATTATATGGCTACTCAATATTTGTATAATTTATATTTAATTGCCTTAACATCGCCAACTAAGGGGCTGGGATGTAGGAGCCATAAGGCTATTAATGTTGTTAATCAATGCCATTGCTATATTTTACTATATTTCTGCACTCCCCCTGAAGTAAATAGATGAATTGCACGCATTTTGCGGATTTCCTGTAGGTAACCACCTTAAACAGGAAGTGGCAATGGAGGAGGGAAGGGACACAATTTTTTGACTTACCTTTTACTACACTGTTTACATGGGAATCACAGTTTTGTTTTTAAGTTTTCACCTTCTGTTACAATAAAATCACAATTCAAGCTTAAACTGGTTTGTAGCGCCAAAGATACTTTCCCTCAAGGAAATGGCTAAAGAAGAAAATAAGTCATTACAAGAACCTTTATTTTTAAAGAAGCTATATGTAGAATTCAGAAACCCTTGTTATTAGCGATACCGGTGGCCGTTAAGTAAACAGCAGCCAGCAACTCGTTGCTCATGCACACTCATGCGCACGTAACGTACAAGAGACTGAACGTGATCCAAGGCCCCGATATACTCACAGCAAAGTTCTTTTTTGTTCTTCATGGGTATTTTTTACAGCGATTGACTTTTAACAAACATTCCAGTACTGTCCACGCTACTGAGAGCGACGTTTAAATAAAAAAAACAACAACAAAAAAACACACACAATAAAAATGATCAGTGAGAAAACAGCGGTTAAGAAAGCATCTGGTTGTAGCGATGTGGATGTGTTTGCAAAAGCTCTGCAATTCACCAGCATCATGTCGACTGATGAATTAAAAAACACATACTTTTGATTTTCATATCTACAGGATTTTATAGACAACCTAGGAAGTCAGGGAAAGTACGGAAGCCCTGAACCGCAAAGTAAAAAAAAAAAATCTAGAATTTCGAGATTAAAGTCGAAATATTTCGAGATTAAAGTCGAAATGTTTCGAGAATAAAATCGAAATGTTTCGAGGTTAAAGTCGAAACGTTTTGAGAATAAAGTCGTTATATATTTTTAGTAGCTAAAGAACTGCGCTGGTGAAGAACTGGTCCAAACTTTATATGGCACGTTGACTCGTACGATAAGATTAAACGTACAGCCTCTGCTCGGATTCTCACGAAATGTGATGTGGTTGAAAGTGTTTTTCACCAATAATGACCCGAAAGTCATGCAACAAATTTTATTGAGACAGTAAAGAATAGAGATGGTTGTCCTAGAAGGATCCGTTCCGATATTGGGACTGAAAACGAATTGCTATGGAGCAGATGCAGATCTTTCTTCGACGAGATGCTATGGCAATAACTGCATTATTCATATAAATATGGAAATACCCCAAGATGGCTTGAACAATACACATAAACCATATATGATCACATTGTGTGTTAACTGTCCTCATGTTTCAGTCAAAATGTTCTGCTTTTTATTCAACTTAGCAGGATGATTTTTTTTCCCCCATTTACTGGAACGTCATAAATCATTACTTCTACGAGACCGTTTATTAGTTCTGCGTGAGAGCGCCTGCTGCTTTAAACTGTTGAAGTTACACTACATAAGGCACACATGATCATCTCATTTGGGATAAGATAAGAATAATCCAAATCCGTCAGGTCACGCATATCTGGTCTCTCTACATTTAAATCTAAATTTATCCACATTGACCAATAGAAATCTTTTAAACGAACACATCCGAAAAAGTGTGGGGATTTTAAGATTATGCTCTCAGGACATAGCCTATTAATGTAGGCTATAAGATAATATTGATAAAAGGGTTTATTTAATCATATTCACAAACACAGCAGTTTAGGCCTATTATCATTCTTTTTGAGCCTCACTAGGCGCTCTGAATATTTCGACTTTAATCTCGAAATATTTCGACTTTATTCTCGAAATATTTCGACTTTATTCTCTAAATATTTCGACTTTATTCTCGAAATATTTCGACTTTATTCTCGAAATATTTCGACTTTATTCTCGAAATATTTCGACTTTATTCTCGAAATATTTCGACTTTATTCTCGAAATATTTCGACATTAATCTCAAAAATATTTCGACTTTATTCTCGAAATATTTCGATAATAAAGTCGAAATATTTCGAGAATAAAGTCGAAATATTTTTGAGATTAATGTTAAATTTATTCTCGAAATATTTCGACTTTATTCTCTAAATATTTCGACTTTAATCTCAAAATTCTAGATTTTTTTTTTTTTTTACATATATATATTTTTTTACTTTATGCGGTTCAGGGCTTCCGTGAGAAAGTCTCGTTTTAAAATTTAATTGAAATCTGTTCACACATTGGCTATAAAAAAGTGATTCATACATGAAAATTCTTAGCCCCTTTAAGTGTAAATGAAAAATGGCAGGACTCATCAACTATCAGACAATGGGTCAATAAATATTGATTACAAAATGTATGTGCAGGTCAGTGGGCTTGTTTAATTGCATACATTTTTAATTGCATTATTTTTCTTTAAAATGAATTAATTAATAAAATTAACTTCATTGGAATGTTGGCAAAATATTATTAGAACATGTTTTTGGTAGCTGTGTTCT
Source organism: Gobiocypris rarus (assembly GCA_023029165.1). Classification (NCBI taxonomy): domain Eukaryota; kingdom Metazoa; phylum Chordata; class Actinopteri; order Cypriniformes; family Gobionidae; genus Gobiocypris; species Gobiocypris rarus. The sequence goes on along the minus strand of CM040911.1, from coordinate 34,717,852 downwards.
TGTTATAACCAGCATCTATAATGGATTGCTCTCTGCTTTCATTTTGTGAGGACCTCACTAGCCATGTGACCAGAGTGTGGGCTGCACCTGGTTTTAGAGACAGGAATCTTTTTTTTCCCTTCTGTTGCTGGCTCTCAGTGTCTCTCCCTTTGATAAATGGGTCTGCATTGATGAGCAACTGGCTTAGGGTCATCATGGCTCTACGGATTCATTTCACCAAGACCTCTTAGTTACTGAGCTGTCAAGCATAAAGATACGGTCGATTCTGACCATATCTGATTCTACTTCAGACCCATATGCTATGGAAAACCAGTAATGTTTGTGTACATTGATTGGACCATCTGTTTCATGTTGTACCATTTAAATCTGTTTGTCCAGACCAACCAAAAGTCTTTTATTTATTTATTTATTTTTGCATTATGAGCACCTGCTGATTAAATTTGCATTAGCAAAACTTCTTAAAGAGGAAAAGTGCTTGAGCTACCCAGTTAGTTTACTCTAAAACATCTGTTTAATTCAAACGTTTCTTTTTTCTCTTTCTATGTGCCATTCTACTTTAGATACTACTTTTTATGTCTTCCATTGTGCCCAAATTTGTTTTGAAAACCTAAACCACATTTAAAAAGTATGCCACTGCACCAGATAAAAATGCCAAACCAGTAGTATCTGCAAACAAATGATGTAAAAGCATTTCTCAGAAATTCACTTTACGAAGAAACATTTTCTTAATGACTTATAACCAACTGCTCGGTTTTAGGAGGATTTAGGAAGATAGTTCTGCTCAAGTTAATTTTAAATTGTAAAGGAGTGTTTATTCAACAAGCACTTTTGGCCCTCAGACACAATTTTTACCCACTAGTTTGTTGAATTGGTCCACTAACAGTGTCCAACTATTTGTGTACTTTTTTTTTTTGGTCACACTTTAAATGAAGTGTCTTTAACTACTACATTTAACATTTAAATGAATCATTTGATACAATTGTGAACATATATGTTTTTTACATTGCACATATATTTATGAAATACCTGTATGTAACTGAAGCTGTAATTAATTTCTCTAATTCATCTATATTTACACTGTTGACTCTTCCCTTACACCTTAACAATGACAAAATTGTATTTAGAACGTATAAGCATTCAATACTTACAGTCTATCACTTCCACAAATATGGATCTAAAGCGTCCCGCCTCCTATAAATAGATGCTAAACTAGCTATGGCTAAAATTGGTAATTTATTCACACAATTATTTTCCACACAGTGAATGACCAACATGGTCTCATTGGAAAAATGTACCTGTGGCAACATTTTTGCAAAACTCAAAATGCGTATCGATACGTACATTTCACTGCAGTTTCCAACATAAATTAACACTAGGGGATACACTACTGTAAAAAAAATACAAAAAATACAAAAAATAAAAGTTGAGAAGGTTCAAGGTAACCAGCTGCAGACCATTTTTGAGTTTCCTCAACTTATTTGTTTGAGTTATCTCACCTTTTTTCATGTTAAATAGTTGAATAAACTTTAAAATCTGAATTCGTCATACAAAACATAAGTTGGATTTTTACAGTGTATAGGGGATAGGGAAAGATTTAGACAGTGTAAATATGCAACACAGTCTCACTCCCAACTCGTCACATATTGGCGCTTGGTCAGTACACCTCGGCGTCACTTTTTAACGCACAGCGTACCCCATAAGCGCCATTTTTCGACGTTCAGGGGCACTCCACTGATTCCAACGAGAAGCCTAGGGCGTCATATACAGACGTGTTGGGCACGTGAATGTTATCATCGTGATGAAATTATTTATTGGGTTATAATTTTTCCATTATGACATGTTGGAGTGTGATTCTCAATGTAATAAGCCAGCACACTTTTATTTTTATTTATTTATTTTTATTTACGCTATTCAGACACGTTTGAAACAGCCCAACCCCACCCCGCCCTAAACCTGTCCATTTGCGTATATGATATAAAACACAGAATATAACAGACAACAGACACACTTAATTGAAAAAGTCCGGCTCTTGCAACTGTTCCGTAGCCTGGATGCCAGGCAAATTTAGCCCCGCCCACAAGATTTTTTGCTCTGGCAATTCGGTCTGGACTCGATCCATAGAGGAGTTATTATGCCCGAACAGAAACTGTTCAGACCAATGAAATTGTCAGGGCGGGCTTTATACGATGATGGACAGATGATCAACAGTAACGTAATCATCCACGTCATCAAAGGCGCTTGGGTTGAATTTGCTATTATCCTAAACGGAGAACTTGTTCGTATATGCATTCACCTTCACTATTTCTCTCAGAAACGATGATCGTGTTGGTGAGTACTCTGTGTATCCTTAAATTCTTTTTTTACAACACTGGCAAAGATCGTTTACACTCATCATTTTCTTCTAACGTTACATAATCCAGCGTGAGTGCAGACAGGGTTGCCATGTTTTTTTGCAATGTCGCGCAATTGCTACTCAAAACTATAGCCAAAAACAATAGCTTTCCGGGGGGGAAACCAAAAATTGCGTTCGGTTGGCAAAATACCTTATTTTGGCACCATTGCCTACTAAAATTCGCAATTCCTGGGTCTATTTATCACATACTTGGGTTCACTTCAACCCGCGAGAAAAACACAGACTTGGCAACAGTGCCGTTGAGTTCTGTTGATATTTGACAACTAACGTTACGCGTCGCTCCGTTGCTCTGATTGGTTGTAGGTCTATCCAATTGAGGTCTTTCCTGGTTAGATTGAAACACGCCCCATAATCAAAGCCCAATGGAGTGGTGTCAGACTCATATTCTGACTAGAATTGAGTATGACCACGTCAGGCTAACTGTTCCGAGGCCAAACGATTGATTTCTATGAAGAAAAGACCCAAAAGCAATCACCGTCTCCACGGTACCCCTCAGCATCACGATATGGACGAAATGGGAACTCCATTGCTTTCAATGGGAAAACCTTTGTTGTCAACAGAAGACGCGTGACTTGTGGCACATGTGGCACACGTAAACTGACGTCAAACATTGCGATGTGTTCTGAATGAGACCTCACTTCTTCAGCGATTTCATACTCGTCTTCTGTTGGGCTGTTTCAAACCTGTCTGAATAGCGTAAATAAAAATAAATAAATTTAAATAAAAGTGTGCTGGCTTATTACATTGAGAATCACACTCCAACATGTCATAATGGAAAAATTATAACCCAATAAATAATTTCATCACGATGATAACATTCACGTGCCCAACACGTCTGTATATGACGCCCTAGGCTTCTTGTTAGAATCAGTGGAGTGCCCCTGAACGTCGAAAAATGACGCTTAAGGCGTACCCTGTGCGTTAAAAAGTGACGCCGTGGGGTACTGACCAAGCGGCAATATGTGACGAGTTGGGAGTGAGACTGTTGAAATATGCTTTCCATTGGGGCAGATGAAGTCTGGTTTCATGGTTTTCTGCAATGTGATTATCATTTATTTCATATTTTGAACTCACCATGCTCAGTTTAATAATGAATGCGTCATTTATGGATTTGTAGTTGTATCATAAAAAGTAATTTTATTGCTATGAGCTTTAATGTATTAATCACAATGCCGCCCACGTCCTTCACAGTCATATCAATGCAAATGTTATACTCCATATTGTATTTCAGTTTTTGGCCCTGTGGACCTTACAAATAAACTCTCTTCAAACTCTAGCATTGATTGGCAAATAAATAAATGACAGACAGATACATATAACCAACATTTTATCATGTAAGCATTATGGTACACCTCAAACAAATTTTATAGGAATTTATAGTGTTAATACTAATTAGCAAGTCCACAAATGGCTTGGATATGCAGAGCATTCGCAGCTTATGTGGACCACACGCCCTTTTTAGGGACATTTTTTCTCTTATTCCACGGATCTCGCCTGTTTTCATCCACTTTGTTGAGACATAACAATGATGTCTGCTCCCAAATGGTCTATTTGTTATCAAACGATGCCGATTGTATGTGAAACTGCACATTATGGCACAGTAACAGCTTGTAAAGACAGCATAACTGATTCAAAAGATAATAGATGTGGCAGATTGTTTTATCATGTGACAGGCATTGTCTCCTAATTTGCCCTTTTGTGTTGTCAAGAACAATGTTCAATTTCCCCAGCAACAGCTCTTTATAATTTGTCCTCCTGCCTGTTTGCATTTTTCCACAAAGCAGGTGTTAATTGTATCCATAAACAGATCTATTTATGTAAGATCTGGAAAAAAAATACTAGTATAGTACTTGCCTGGCAGATTTTCTTTTTCTTTTACGCAATATACTCTTTCTATATATAATATTATGCAATACCACATAAAAAGATCCCATTCTGGTGCACAGGATGGGATGACCCAATCCTGGCATGCACACATGGAGCGTGAAAATGCGGCCCTGTCTTCGGATCACATTCACCCACGCTCACATCTCGGGGTCGGCCATGCTAAAATGTCATCGCACCATGTGGCCAGCACCCAAAAGCCAGACACCACTTCACCACAGAGATGGCGTGAGGACTTTGATAACGTTGCCCTTTGCCTGCCCCCCGTGGAAGGCATGAACAATGTATGGGCAGCCCTGCGGAAAATGTCAATGGTCAATTACGTCAAAATAATCCACTCGTTGGAATAGCAAGCATATCAAACCCCGGGCTTCAGATATTCATGTGTTGAAATCTGTAGACTCCATCTTGAGTTGAAAATGAAGAAAGATAAAAACTCATTTGCCTGGCTGGATCATTTTTAACCACCACTGAAATCATCAGGGTTTTCATGCAGAAAAAAATTGTGACAACCCCCAAGGGAGATGTTTCTAAAGAAGAAAATACAATTTTTCTTGCATCTCTCGCATGAAAAATCGCTGTCGCTGCAGCGCTGTACTCATAAGGATCCGCATTCTGTTTTAGTTTAGTTTATTTGCTCGTCTTCAAAACAAACATCATTTTTAAGAGTTCAGCACAGGGCCGTGGGGCCATTTTGAGGCGGTGATGTTGAATTGAGCCGGACTGAAGATCTGTGGGTCATTAGGGAGTCGTGTTCTGCTTTCTCTCGGAATTCCAATCCCAGCTTGGCCACGATTGTTTGGCTGCCCTCTTTACTTCATTAATGCACATGAACTACTCACAGACAAACTCGGCAATGCTAATGAGCATATTAGTTTTCTCCAGGGTCATCCGCTGTCTTTTCATCAAGCAAATAGTGGATCCAGTTCTCGCAGCTATAGGGGGACGCAGAGGAACTGAAGGTGTTCGGTCGGTGGCCGCAAGGTTAGTGAGTCCACAGGGCCTTAGAAAGAACACTGATGAGATATCATTGCTCATTGTTACTAACCTCACACCAGTGGTGTCTGATGTTTTATTTTTTTATGGGTGGACTATCCTTTTAACTGTTTACCCACCACTGAAAGAGTTTTCAGCTTTCCATGTTTTCACGGTAGGGGGCGCTATGACAGAGATCAAAACACAGATCAAAACACATGGAAAGAAGATGCAGAAACAAGCAATTTTATATTATATATATATATATATATATATATATATATATATATATATATATATATATATATATATATATATATATATATATATAAATTTATACACACATTATACATAAAACGATCAGACAAAACATTAAGACCACTGACAGGTGAAGTGAATAACACTGAATATCTCTTCATCACGGCACCTGTTAGTGGGAGGGATATATTATGCAGCAAGTGAACATTTTGGATTTTGAAGCAAGTGAAGTGTAAGTGTAAAGAAGTTTGTAGAATAAGGAGGAAGGAGGCGGGAAACGGCGAACATTTAAACAAAGACTTTAATAAATAACTAAACAAACTGAAAGTAAACCGCTGGCAGCCCCTCACGGACGGCTGCTGCGCACATACTAAATAAAACATAAACAAAACAAAACATTAAGTCCAATCCTGGTCCTCTCTCGTCCTTCACTGGTGTCGCTCGTCCTTATATGCCACCGAACTCCCTTATGAGAGGACTCGAGACCGGTATGACTCACAGGTGACGCTCATTCTTCAATCACGCACCGGTCTCCTCTCGCTCCTCCCACGTCTCTCACTTGTCCTCTTCAACACAGTAAGGAATTGAACGAGTTTGAAAAGGGCCTAATTGTGATGGCTATATGACTGGGTCAGAGCTGCAGCTCTTGTAGGCTGTTCCTGGTCTGCAGTGGTCAGTATCTATCAAAACTGGTCCAAGGAAGGAACAGTGGTGAACCGGTGACAGGGTCATGGGCGGCCAAGGCTCACTGATGCATGTGGGGATTGAAAGCTGGCCCTTGTGGTCAGATCAAACAGACAAGCTACTGTAGCTCAAATTGCTCAAGAAATTGCTTTATGCTGGTTCTGATAGAAAGGTGTCAGGATACACGGTGCATCCTAGGTTTTTGCGTATGGGGCTACATAGCCGCAGACCAGTCAGGATGCCCATGGGCCAGGGCTGTTTTGGCAGCAAAAGCGGGACCAACACAATATTATAATATTAGATATAAAATATTAGACAGTGGTCATAATGTTATACCTGATCGGTGTATATCTATACAAGAAAAATCTAAATATCATGTTTTTATTATTATTTCTTAATTGTCATGAAATTTATTTAATATGCAAACTGTTTTTTTAATTGAAAATCGTAAAACAGATGAAAAAGTTATTATAATATGCTAATAATGCTTCACATTTCATGCATAAAGCATCTATTGTTATTGCCTGTGGCTCCAATCAAGTCATCATTGTTTTATTTTGGCAGACTCACTTTTTCATAATAGGGCCTGCAAATCTTATTGGTGTTCATTAAGATAGTACACATCAAAGACAAATAAACTTCAGACATGTACAAGTGAAAAAGACAAAGTGGGCACAGAGTGAGAAAAAAAAATCTCTTGAAGAAATGTCCATCATAGAAGCCTTGCATCTACAAATGACTGCTTCTCTTTTGTATCTCACATCCCTTCTATATCTGTGAGGAGAAACCAGACTTAGATCATATTTAGGAGCTGCTGAATAAGTTAGAAAATTGCTTGATGCAAATCTTCTGAGGTAGTTTTGTGCATGCTAATTCAAACAGGCAACTAATTTCCATACGCAAATTGGAGAGAGTAGAATTAACCACGTCCATATCATCTTTTCCTGCTCTGTAAGAACAATTTATGTAAAGGCAATGCACTCTGTCCTGCACAATCACATCATGCAGAATATCATTTTGACACTAACAGGAACCATGCATCATGTTAACAGGATTAAATGAGCATGTTTGTGCATAACTAAACAATGCTGGCAGATTTCAAGCTGGACATGTGAAATGGTTGAGAAAATTGACTTCATGTCTAAAAAGTTGTGCCAAAAATGCTCAAAACTTGGAGCTTTTCGATCAAATCTCGCCAAACGACAGGAAATGTATGAATTATATTTTTAGTTCTTTCCATGACTTGAAATATTGTGCATATACTGCAATACGATGAGGAATACAGGAGCTAACTGAAAGTGACAATAATACTAGCTATTAAAGGTGCAGTAAGCGATTTCTGAGAAGCGCTGTTGATAGTGGATTGGACCAAGCACCAAAACACAATTGTAGCCAATCAGCAGTAGGGGATGTGTCCACTGATGATGGGGAGGAGAGAGAGTGAGCCAATCAGTAGCAGGGGGCATGTCCATTAATGATGGTGGATGAGAGAGAGAACGCAAGAGAGATTTGAAGAAAGAATGTAGAAAGAGAGATGGCTGAGAGACATTGAGAAAAGGTCAGAGGAATATCACTGGAAAAAGAAGGGTTATGATCAGGAAGAAGAGCTGACCCTCGTTAATATTACTAAAGCTGGTAACACTTTATTTCAATGGTCCACTTTAGACATTCTAATGCTGACAGCTCGCACGAACTCCAGGAACGAGCATTGAGTAACGGCCCAGCTTAGTAAAAGTGTTACCGAAAAACTTTCCAGCGCTTGGGAGACCAAAGCAGGAAGGCCTGAAAAATGTATGGCAAGTTTATGTTATGCTTCTGCTCAATACATGAGAAACATTGGTTTTGATGTTTCACAGAACCAAGATATGCTGTTGTTGTAACATTAGCTAACTGTAGTAACAGGACGGTTTTGAGGGTCATTGTTTGTCTTGAGCTGGTGTGCTGCTGGTGAGTAAATACTTGTGTACTGTATGTTCATTTATTGTGCTTCTTGTCATTTGTTCGTCATCTCCGCTTTATTTTTTTTGAAGCATTTTTTTGCATTGCATGTTTGTGCATTTTGTGATTGGAGCAATGAAGTGTTTGTTTGGGTTGATTTCAAATATCAACAGTGTTTCTCAGAAATGACTGCACCTTTAACTGTCAGAGATCAGCTTGGCTCTACTATTACCCAATCACAGCGTTTGATTTCACCGGAGTTCTAATCACCCGCACATGCACCTCATCTCATCTTCACCACAGACTCATAGAAGCACACGCCTCACGCAGTCACGTTGTCTGGTCTCATTTGAGTATGGACTCACTTTCCTGGTTCCACTTACCTGTTTCCAGTGAATGTTACTTGTCTCTCCTGATCCTCCGTGTCTCCATCGTCTTCCTGGTCTTCCGTGTCTGCAGTTCTTCTCCATTTCCAAGTCTCCATCCATTCACCTGTCCCTTCACCGAGGTGTGTGCTCAAGCTTCTATCTTCTTCACCATCCACGACCTCCTCATCCATCTTCAACGATAAAGACTGTCAGTTTTCCTATTCCCCATTAATCTACTTTACATCTCATCAGATATACTCACCATCCAGTCTGCATATTCTGCTGTCAATAAAACTCGTTTATTAATACCATCCTTTTTGTGAGTCTCTGTTCCATAACATTAACCTCTTAACATTACCAGTGGCCACGTATTATTGTTATTTACTGTAATCTACATTTTATAAAGTGATACAACAGATCAGATTTTTTCCAGAACATATCTTTTTCAACAAGCTACTTTAGCAGTGTCATTTGACATTTGGAGATTCTCTCATGCGACGCATTGGGAACTGATTCACTTTAGTGCCTCCGTTCCTTCACAGTTCTAAAAGAAGATTAACTGATTTGTGTAATTTTATTTTGTGGTGACAGGATCGAAAAATTAATGGGGACTTGGTGCAAAAATGCCACAAGATTGAAAAAAAAGCCCCCCGATTTCAAGATAAGAGGACAAAAGTGGACCTGCATAATTAGACTAAAACACATGGCTGTTGTGATTTAAGTGAAATGTGAAAATGAATGGAAAAATGTTGATTGTGGTATTACATTTAGATCTGCATGTTGCATTAGAATACTATCTACATTAAAGGGATAGTTCACCCAAAAATGAAAATTACCCCATGATTTACTCACCCTCTAGCCATCCTATAGGTGTATATGACATTCTTCAAACAAATACAATTGAAGTTATATTAAAAAAATATCCTATGGCAGTGAATGGCAGCCCTCAATTTGAAGCTCAAAACATTGTATCCATCCATTATAAAAGTAATCCACACTGCTCTTGGGGGTTAATAAAGGTTTTATGGATCTAACTGATGGGTCTGTGAAAGAAAAATATCCATATTTAAAATTTTATAAAGCAAAATATAGGTCTCACTTTACTTTGATGGTCCCTTTAACACATTCTGTTATATAACATTGCACTTTCAAGTCTACTAACTCTCATTAGAGTGTAAGTAGAGTATTATTAGTAGGGTTAGGGTTAAAATAAGTTGACGTATAGCCTACTTGCAGTTACTTATAGTCAGTAGACTATCTGTTGAGGGACCACAATAAAGAGTTAGCAGATATTAAGCAGACAGTACTCAATATTCTAATGAGAGTTAGTTGACATGTAGTTGCTTGTTATATAGGTTACTTATAGTCAACATAATGTTCAAAATATCTAGTTGTCAGAACGACTTCTGTATTCAACGTAAGTGGCGTGAGGTTGGACGCAGCATAAGGTCCGTTTCACACATACTCCATTTGCACTGCTATGTTTTTTTGTTTTTTTGTTTTTTTTTCGTAACATTACCCATGTTAACGGATTACAGCTTGCACACAGCAGGCGGATGCGGTCCAGCGATCTGTTGCAGGAGCGGTCCGTATATACAGCAGTGTTGTGTTGTGCTGCACGAGCTGAATTAAAGTGACAGCGCATTGTTAAAATGAACATATATTGACACGAAAATCTAGTGATTTCACCACAGATGCATATCATTTAAAGTCTACTCTGTTTCAAAGTCAACACATGACTTTTTTCCTCGGGTAGCCTAAGCAAGGGAAATTACACCGTAGCCTACCTGGCATTTAGGTACAAAAGGTGACTTAAGAAGAGCACTCGTCCTTTCTTGGAGGTGGAAAAACAAATTTCTTTATGACCTGCAAGATTTCTTATAAAAAATATACAAAAAAAACTAAAGAAGGTAAAGGTAAAACTAAAGAAAAGACAAGAGTCGGTTGTTTTTGTCTAGCCTGTTGTAAGTTTTAATTTAAAATGTTTGTGATTTTAGGTTATAACCTGTGTTTAAATGTTTTTCCACTTGCATGAGCAAGTAATAGAGCTAAATCTAAATGATAGGTTACTACTGTGTTGTAGGGGATACTAGGTGATAGGCTAAAGTAATGAATTGAATAAAGCGTTGTTTTAAGTGCATTTTTAAACATGACATCTACAACCCCAAATCAATAAAAGTTGGGACAGTATGAAAACGCACATAAAAAAAGAAAGTAGTGATTTCTAAATTTACTTTGACTTGTATTTCATTGCAGACAATATGAACACAAAATATTTCATGTTTTGTCTGGTCAACTTCATGTCATTTGTAAATGTGCATCCTTTCCTGTCATTCAGACCTGCAACACATTTAAAAAAAAGTTGGGACAGCAATTTTAGGTAGTCAAATTTAGGGGTAGTAATGAGGTAACATGGTTAAATAATGATGTGATTTGAAACAGGTGATGTCAACAGGTGATTGTAATTATGATTTGGTACAAAAGCAGCATCCAAGAAAGGTCTAATCCTTTAGGAGCAAAGATGGGCAGAGGATCGCCAGTTTGCCAACAAATACATGAGAAAATTATTGAAATGTTTAAAAACAATGTTACTCAAAGAAAGATAGGAAGAGATTTGGATTTTTCACATTCAACAGTGCATAACATAATTAAAAGATTCAAGGAATCTGGAGGAATTTCAGTAAAGGACAAGGGCACAAGCCTAAGCTGAACAACCGTGATCTCCGATCCCTCAGGCGGCACTGCATCAAGAATCGTCATTTATCTATAAGCGATATGACCACATGGGCTCGGGACTACTTTGGCAAACCTTTGTCAAGTACCACAATACGTAGTTACATCCACAAATGCCAGTTAAAACTGAACTGTGCCAAAAGGAAGCCCTATGTTAACAGTGTCCAGAAGCGCCGCCGACTTCTCTGGGCTCTGAGGCATCTGGGATGGACCATCACACAGTGGAAACGTGTACTTAGGTCAGATGAATCAGTATTTTAGGTATTTTTTGGGAGGAATGGACGCCGTGTGCTCCGGACCAAAGAAGAAAAGGATCATCCAGACTGTTACCAGCAACAAGACCAAAAGCCATATGCTGCCTTCAAGAGGACATCTTTTCCAGGGACATCCATGCATATTTCAACAAGACAATGCAAAACCACATTCTGCACACATTACAAAGTCCTGGCTGCGGAGGAAGAGGGTACGGGTACTTTACTGGCCTGCCTGCAGTCCCAACCTGTCTCCAATAGAGAATGTGTGGCGCATTTTGAAGCGCAAGTCTTAAGATGGGCAACAGTACAGGGTCTTCTTTGTCGCATTTTGAAGCGCAAAATGCGACAAAGAAGACCCCATACTGTTGCCCACCTTAAGACTTGTTTGCAGGAAGAATGGGAAAAAATTACACCTGAAACACGTGGTGTCTTTAGTCCCTAAACGTCTTTTACGTGTTGTGAAAAGGAATGGCAACATTACAAAGTGGTAAATGCTTTACTGTCCCAACTTTTTTTAAATGTGTTGCAGGTCTGAATGACAGGAAAGGATGCATATTTACAAATGACATGAAGTTGACCAGACAAAACATGAAATATTTTTTGTTCATATTGTCTGCAATGAAATACAAGTCATACACTTCTTCTTTTTTATTTGCGTTTTCCATACTGTCCCAACTTTTTCTGATTTGGGGTTGTATGAAAGATTGTAGGTTATAGAATTGGCTAGAATTGCAATGATGACAAGCCATGTTCAGTAACAAATTTGGATTTGAAATAAAAAATAATTAATAAATGTTGTGCTGGTATAGGCTACAACCACGGATCAGTTGCGCACTGCAAACGCAGTATATATGAAAGCACAGCTCGTGCTGCTCCTGCACCGCATACGTACTGCAACACGTACCGCATACGGACTGCAGACGGAGTATGTGTGAGACAGGCGTAAGCATTTTGAACTGCAAGAGGCGCTAAACTTTCTGTTGAATATGGAAGGTGGTCTGGAGGAAGCTAGATATTTTACTTTATCAAGTTTTAAATATGGATATTTTTCTTTCAATAACTTATTGATTCGCTTAAGGCCATTATTAACCCTCCGGAGCCATGTGGAGTGTGGTTATAATGGATGGATGCACTTTTTTTTAAATTTGGGCTGTCATTCACTGCCATTATAAAGCTGGGAAGAGCCAGGATATTCTTTTAATATAACTGATTGTATTTGTCTAAAAGAAGAATGTCATATACATCTAGGATGGCTTGAGGGTGAGTAAATCATGGGGTCATTTTCATTTTTGGGTGAACTATCCCTTTAAGCAATCAACTTTATTAAACAATAAATAAAAATATGCAGCTTCTGTGCAACCTGTGCAGTGTAAAGATGGCTTTTGTTGATGTTGGTAAAAGTTTGGTAGTTTATACGGTCTATAGTATTGTTGTTGATTGAAGTAATTGGTAATTTATAAAATTGCCCGTACAGAGGTAAATATGCTCTTGGAAATGAATTCTAGGGACACATATTGCCAATTAATGGAAAAGTTAACTTTTGACACTGGTAGCGACATCATCTTTTTGTGGAATTGTTGTCACTTTGAGTTGTGGGATTTTGGGAGTGTGCTGTTTTACTTTAGCCATAGTTTTGTAGTATTGTATTGTTATTACAAAATGCATTTATTGCATATTAAAGCCTGTCATTAAAATGTTGTCACCTGATTGAGGTCGTCACTTGTTTTCGGGGGAAAAAAGGAGTTAATGTAAAGAGTCGCTTCATTATAGTTAGCTACTTTTTGTGATCGTTGATTGTAGCGTTGCTAACTACTTCTTTAGGTAGCTTGACTGTAGTGTATGGTGATATAGATTTCAAACGTAATGGCTACATTCAAACAGGATTCACAAATACTCTGGCTGCCCACTACAGAGCTGATTTCTACAACATTGTTAATGAGTGATAAAGGTGTCCAGAGGAAGCATACTTTTTAATTAAGAATCCAATTAAAATATCCCTATAAGTTAATGAATGTGTATTAGGTGGCTGGATCTGTGCAGCGCTATTATCATACCTCCTACATTTCTGCCTTGTAGAAGGTAAAGAGACTGCTTATCCTGTTTCTGTGATGCAGACAGATAGCAGCCAAAGTGAGAGGGGGTGGCAAAGTTAAGCACAGAGAACAGCTCGGAAACGTTACCTGCCAGGTCGTAATTCATTTTCAATGAGAGTGGGTGCAATCCTGATTCTGAGAACCTCTACGTAAAAGTAATGATCTTTTAAAAATCTAATTTGAAACAAATGTGCCAAGTTCAAATGTCATATTTGTATTTATGTTGGTTTCTTTTGGTTTTGAAGAATTTTTATACTGTTTTGAAGAAGGTTTAAATTAAATTACTCGTCAAATGTCATGTGGTGTAACTATCAATATGTAAGATTTTTGGATTAAAATATCCAAAAACCACTAGACAAATGTTATATATTTTGTTGCCTTGTGTACACTATCCTAAATGTTTCCAAGAATGTTAAAATCCAGAGAAATAAGCTATTTTAACCGAGACATGTCTGTGTGTTGCCTATCAATGACAATATATCCGTGTTACCCACCATTTATTTTGTAGTAACCATGGAAACACCAAAGACGCTTTCATTTATTACGTAATTTTTTAGACAGATGAGCAACTGTTTGGATACAGCTCAACACTGTTAGTCTTATTTAAATCCTGTTTTCATGATTTACAGAGAGTATGTTTTACCATGCCTAATATCAATCTAGCTTACTCCAAGTGTGCAACAAGTGTCTCTTAGTAGCCGCTGAGCGAATGCACAGAGTAGCATTATAACCAGGGATGTAATGATTCACTGAACTCATGATCCAATTCACAAGTTCACACTTACATCAAATTAAATAGAGTAAAGATTATGCGTATTTGGCGTGCTGTCCGGGGGAGGGCTCCAGACTCGGATTTTTAGCCCGAACCCAGAGTATCTCCCCCCGTGATAGAGATACTCTAGAACTACTGTAATCTATCTTATCTAATAAGAGTTTATTAAATCAAAGTGAGGAGATGGGGTGGTGGAGGGATGCTAAAAATAAAAACGGTCAACGAAAGAAGGTGAATCTGCTGTATATATACACCTCTTATCGTTGATTAGATTGATTAGCTTAATGTGCTCCACCAGTGTTTATTTAGGTTTAATTATCTGAACGTGCTCCACTTGTTTAATAAGGTTACGTTATCTGACGTGCTACATTGTTTAATAAGGTTTAATTATCTGAACGTGCTCCTCCCGAAATTTGTTAATAAAACTTCACTATAAATCACGATACTAATTTCACGATACGATTTTCTCACAATATATATTTTTTTAACAAAATGGGATTTAAAGGAACTGTATGTAGGATTGTGGCCAAAACTGGTTCTGCAATCACTTTCAAATTACTGTAGAGCGGTGTATCCCCTCTCCCCTCCCCTTGACTCGAGGTTGCCTGGCTGCAGGAACGTAGGCTGCTTCAAGGAGCTTCCAATGGCAAGTGACGAGTCCTACACAGTACGTTTTTTTTCTTTCTGTTAATTATGTTTATGCTTCATGAGAGGTCTTTGAGGTTTCATAAAATTTGACATTTGTTATCCAAAAAGTGTGTAGCTGCAGCTGTGGTAACTAGAGCAGAGCTAGCAACCCGGATGCTGAAACACTACTGACTTCGTGATTGGTAGATAGGTGGAGGGTGGCGCTTCAGGCCAAAACACAACATATCAACATCAACATCAGTTGAGGGCTGCAACTTCACTTTTAAAATTACAATATCCTGGCCGGACTACTGTTGTCAGTGATATAAGTGTTTGAAATTAACATGATTTCTTAATGTCTAGTGACATATCAGGGCCATTTTATGTTTAATTGAAATACATTTCTTACATACAGTTCCTTTAATTATAAAAATGGGAAAAATTATAAAATGAAAGTGTCCTTTTATTTCTCTGACAAAATTCTGCATATAATTTAAATATGCCTGTGTGGTTTGGCCTATTAGCTTTTTACATGCAGACGGAGGTGACTGGAGCCTCTCACTGTGGTGATTGTTAATCTCCGGAAAGTCATATTCCCACCACACCTCCGACTTGAATGAGTCTATGTTAACTACGCGCTTGTCCCCATGCTTCTATTTGACGGTGCGTGCACATAGGTGCACTCGCGCCCAACTTCCATATGAAAGAACTGAAAGCATTCACTGATTTCACTCTTCTTCGCACAAGTGTGTCTGTAACGCTAGCTACAACTGGTTCGTTGCTATAATGCCTGTAAAGCAAGGTCACAATTTATGGTTTCAGCATCACTGCTGTTTAAAACATATCGCGATTCATTTAAACATCTCAACCGACTTGAATCATCACACCTTTGTATCGATTTTCAACCGGCTCCGAGTGAATTGTTACATCCCTAATTATAACAACTTTCAACACACTCAAATGTATCTAATATCTTCTTTGCCCCACATTTGCCACACTTGACCGGAACAAGTGGATGCGTTCGTCTGCGGCATAATAAAAGCTCCACTTCTCTCGAGGCGTGTGTCGCGCTTGTGTCTCATTAGCAATCACTCAGTAGCAATTATTTACGGTGTTAATTACTCTTCAGATTCTTTTCCACCAGCTAGAGGTGAAGACAACAACTCCCATGAATCCACGAAGTCATCAAGCTACACCTTTGTTTTAAATAAGTGACCTCTAGTGGCGGAAATTACATATTGTGCCTTTAACACCTTGAATATACACTGTAAATAAACCTTTCAGTAATTAAAACAAGAAAAATATAATATACTTATAAATGTCACATTTCATTCAATGTGTTACCTACCATTTCTTTGTATATAATCTTTGTGAAAATAGTTTTAATGTACAGTAAATCCTACACCATTTTTTTTTCCAATATGCATCTTAATCATATTTATTTATTTATTGGTAAAAAAATATAAAAAAATAAGGAATTATAAAAAATCCAGTCACACTACATGGCATGTTACATCCTGCTACTAAATTTGCCTTGTCATTAAAAGGTCACATTATCTGATATTTTAATATTATTCAATATTTGTATGACCTTGACTCACAGTAATGAGACCAGAAGGGGTCTCATAATTTGTTTACGTAATCATGATATGGACAGTTTTATCACCCTGACATTTTTTATTTTATGGCGCCAAAAATATAAAAAATGTACCTGTTGAGTCTGTGTAACTTTCAACAGTGTTCATCACCAGTGTCTCTACCACTAATGAAACTAATGTGTCGTTATTAACTGGCTAGTGAAAATGTCATGTAGCTTTTAAGTTGCTAAACTATTTTACTGATAAAAATCAGAGTGGCGCTGACAACATATTTCTGTGCAAGTGTGTGTTCGTATTGTATGTGTGTGTATTTGAGTGGGAGAAAGAGAGTATGTGCTTTACATACATAAATAAACATATTTTTGTGGCAAAAAACATGTTAATAATTTGTTTTTATCCTTTTGTTTACTAAATTTGTTGTCTCGCTCGTTGTGGGTTTTGGTTCTTTTGCTGTTGTTGTAGGCTTAAGGACCTTTGAAATCACTGAAATCGTTTGGCGAAGTGTACATGTAAAGTGGACCTGTTTGGAACTACTTTAGCTATGCGTTTCCCTGAAAATGATTGTCATAAACGTTCGTTAACCAATCAGATTCAAGTATTCAACAGCCCCATAATATAAACTGTCTTAACTGCATGCTTACTTTTAGTCTACAATTTGCATTGTGGACACGTTGGAATACACAGTGAATTAATAAGAATTATCCATCTATTCATTTGTGATATTCTAATGCTCTTACTTTTTACAGACAGGGGTTGGTATACTTTTAATACAAAATACATTTTACCCCAGCGCTTTTTCTAATGGCGAACATCAATACAAAACACATCATGACAACCTCCATGACAACCTCCATTCATTCTTCAACACTATAAGATGTATTATTTTATTTTTA
Source organism: Gobiocypris rarus (assembly GCA_023029165.1). Taxonomy (NCBI): domain Eukaryota; kingdom Metazoa; phylum Chordata; class Actinopteri; order Cypriniformes; family Gobionidae; genus Gobiocypris; species Gobiocypris rarus. The sequence continues at coordinate 34,700,362 of CM040911.1, read as the reverse complement.
TTTTTTGTTCTACATTAGGCCTACCATGTAAACCTTCTGCAAAAGCAGTTCATGTAACTGATAGGTGAGCCATTGTCGAATCTGTCAGTACAGATTTCTAAAATGAGGAATGGGCAGCATTGGGCACAGCTGGAGTACGGATTGCGAAAACGTGGGCATGGTTTATGAATTTGTGGGTATGGATTGAAAAACGAAACCAGTTCGGTTATGAGTGAACAGATTGGAAATTTTTTTTATTTGGTTTATTAGTCTGTGGGAACAAGTTAGGAATCTGTAAGTATGGATGAATTGCAATTCGTGTATTTTTTTCTGACTTCCCGAGCTCTGAAAAATATACATGCATACTACATGCATAAAAATTGCATACTTCAAATGTTACTACTTTTAAAGATAAAATTACATTTTTAAAATAGCCCTGACCCTGACACTGATTATCATTGCATTCTATTATAGGAATATTGTGTCTCTTTCACTTCCCTTCACACATTCTCTTATGGTTGTGCGAGAGTGAAGGATATCAGGTTCAATCTTCTGTGGCGTGATATTTCTTCATCAGGTAATATAATCCACCACGTGTGTCTCAGCAGGGTAGCCGTCTTCCCTGGTAGGAGGCCGATGGCTGCAGGAACTTGATTCTTACGGAGACGGACTGCTGATTGTAGAAGGAAGATGAGCTAGAAAGGTCACAAGATGGAGAGACTCGAGAACGAGAGATAGAGTGGAGAAGAGCTTGAGTTAGATGATTGTAGAAGAGATCGGAGCTTTCATTTAGGCTGGAGAAAGACCTCACAGGATGGGATGGGCAATATGTTCACAGAATGTCGAGGTCAAAAGGGGAAACCCATCGACAGCTTGAGTCCCAATGGATTACAGAAGATAAGGATATAGGGATGAGAGTTTGGACACAACAGTGAAACTGAAATACAACTGAAACACAGACGCATACAGACATCTGTTGTAGATACAGCAGCCATTAGCGGATCTATCACAGTTTAATCTCTGGGGCAAACACAGTACACATGCTTTAATGATTAAACCTACAAACCTTGATACCAGACAACTGCAGTCCATTTCACGGTGACTATAGTAAACTATTTTAACAAAATTACTGATATTTCATACTTTTTAGCAAGTAAAAGGCCTTTTATTATAATTGTAAAATCGTAAAAAATTATTTTTCCATTTCCAATGTTTTTGTTTGCGACTTGGCCCCCTCAACGTCTATAGCGGTTACGGCCCTGTTTTAAGATGAACATTTACTGGACAGGACAACTTAGGTTTACTTGATTATCCTTTTTTTTTGAAAAACCATTTTAAAATGTCTTAAATAGGATCCATCAAGCTTTTCAGGAACATTTATTTGTTCATCTCTCAACTAAAGAGCTTTGATCATAAACAAGTTGGATTATAAACTGGAGAGTGTGACTTCAAGAGTGAGTCAACACAGAAGCAGAGCAGTTCTTGGTGTTGGCGAGATGGCACTACAGCGGTGGCGGCGAGCTCACGTGTCTCTACAGCTGTTTGCAACACGTTGCGTTGGCTGGTCCGAGAGAGTGAGATCGCTTTCAGGCTACACTATCTCCTACGCACGTACATCTCGCACAGCATTGCCGCGGTTGTTCCCCTGTGTGCTTTTTGTGCCGTCTGTTGTGTCGTTGGTTCCATTGATGTGGAGTCTGGGAGCCTGGCTAGCGCTTCCCAGCCTGTCTCGCTGTCTCATTCGCACTATCAGACTCGGCTATGTGATACAGTTCGCCCGGCATCCCTCGGTCTTCAGGGGCATTCTGTTCACCCACATGCTGGCGGAGAACGCTCCTGTGCTTCGGGAGGACTGGCGAACTGAATTTCTGGCCCCTCCAGCTGAGGTCGGGGTTTTACAGCACTTACTTCAACGTACCCAAGAAAAGTGGTGGGTTACGGCCAATCTTGGACCTGCGAGTCTTGAATCAGTCCCTTCACAGGGACGAAGAAATGCATTTCCGAATGCAGCAATCTACCTGAAGGATGCATACTTTCATGTCTCGATTCTCCCTCGACACAGACCCTTTCTTCGGTTTGCGTTCAAGGGGCGGGCATACCAGTGCAAGGTCCTACCCTTCGGGCTAGCCCTGTCGCCTCGCGTCTTCATGAAAGTCATGGAGGTGGCCATTGGTTCCATGAGAGAGCGTGGTGTTCACATTCTCAACTATCTTGATAACTAGCTCATCCTTGCCCAGTCGAGAGAGCAGTTACTTGTGATGAACTTTGATTCATCATGTGTCTTTCTCTTTACCAGCTGTTATTATAGTGGTTGTCAGAAAATGTAAAAACAAAACAGGCCTTCAGCAGAAAAGTGTTGCTGGATTTACTGGTTTATTTTGTTTAATTTTTTGGAAATTACCGTTTTAAGATATAAAATATACAGGTTGTTCTGTAAACATGTTTGAATTTTTTCACTGTATTTTGTTTTTTACAGAACTATTCTGACAACCACAGCTGCCAGTTTTATTCTGTAAAAACTATGATTTTTTATACACTAAAGAATCTGTATCCTGCTGCCAAGAATGGAATATGATGAGTTAGCATGGATTTCTCACGGAGCTGACCCATGATGCAACTCAAATCTTTCCATCTCTATGGCTGTTAGATGAGATCAGGAGTCTTCCATCTTGCAACAGCTTGCTATAGTGACACCTACAACAAATCCTGTATGTCAAAAATGTAGGGTAGTGTGCCCTTCTCTGCGAATTTAGAGTGTGGAATATAACAGAAAGTGTGTGTGTTAGAGGTTAAAGCTCAGTACACACTGTTTGATTTTCGAAAAAAAATCTCCGAAATCATAAAAGATTTATGTCGTCTTCAGTTTGAGTCCTGCAGTGTGACTGCTCTTACAACTAAAAACAAAAAGTTTCTCTTACAACTAAAATCCAGTGTGTGGATGACTTAAATCCTTAAAACTTAAAGGGATAGTTCACCCCAAAAATCTTACAATTCTGTCAATTACTCACTCTAATTTCGTTACAATCTCATACAATACTCATTTATGTTTAGAGTGGTAGCAATGCATGCCTGATAATACCTTAGTCTTCATTCTAGTAGAAGTGAGCTCACTACAACCTCTCATATACAACAAAGTGAACAAAAGAAATGAAAACCAATACAATACGATGATGAATGTCCAGAAGATGACACCCACAGACTGTTTTTAAATGGGGTTGGATACATATTTTTGGCTTTTAAACTGTGTGTGTCCTTGTTTATAGCACATTGTGGGGACCCCACCTTTCAAAATGCTTAAATTAGATCAGTTTTTTTTGAGAAAGTAAAACTGCAGAATGTTTCCTGTGATGGGTAGGTTTAGGGGCAGGGTAGTGTGTGTGTGTGTGTGTGTGTGTGTGTGTGTGTGGACTGGTAATCCCTACAGTATGGAGACAAAATGTCCCCACAAAGATTGCAATATCCAAAATCCGTGTCCTTGTGGGGACATTTTTTGGTCCCCATGAGGAAAACAGGTCATAAATCACACTAAGTGATGTTTTTTTGAAAATATAAAAATACAGCATGTCTCCTGTGATGGTTAGGTTTAGGGGCAGGGGCAGTGTAGGGGGATAGAAAATATGGTTTGTACAGTATAAAATGCATTACACCTATGGAATGTCCCCATAAAACATGAAAACCCAACATGTGTGTGTGTGTGTGTGTGTGTGTGTGTGTGGTTAGAATGTTTTGTTTTTTTGCGAGTGTACGCATACGTTTTTATGATGTCCTGTATGAACAAAATGACGGAGTATTTTTATGTTTCTACTGTTCGATCGTGGAATCGCGTCCGCGCCACACGCACACGCACACACACACACACACACACACACACACACACACACACACACACACACACACACACACACACACACACACACACACACACACACACACACACACACACACACACACACACACACACACACACATCTCTCTCAACAGTAGTTCCGCATCACATTAATTTTCGCGCGAGTTTTATTTATTTTTATACTGTGCATTCTGTGTCCTGCTACTACTGGCACTTACCAGGACCTCTTGCTGGTGTGACGTTAACTCTGTCTGTCCATCGTCATCATACAGGGCGTGGAGCTCTGTGAGCTTTTTACACTATGCTGCATAAGTCTCGAGAGACTTTGCCCTCTTTTCTTTAACTTTTTCTCATCTACCTTTGTCCTAACGATTTCTGCTAGCCATTCTGCCAGCGATTTGATTCCGGCAATCCGGGGACCAATCACAAACTGGCTAGGCGTAGCATATAAGTGATCATTAGTGCCCCTGTTGTTGGCTGTTCATATTGCGTTATTAGACTTTTTTTTTTTTTTTTTGCCGACGGCCCTCGGTTGAACGGCCGTTCTGGACTTTTCCAGAACTCACAGATTGTCAATCTGTCCCTGGATAGGGGAAAGCGGGGCACAACCTAACGCTTTTTGATTTTCTCAGTTTGTGTAAATCTACGGAGCCCGGCACGTCACCTATATAGGAGGAAAAAAATCGGTTTTGCAATCCGTTCCCTCGATCAGTTTATAAACCGTGATCACGAATTCTTAAACTGTTCCCTCGGTTTAACAAATCGTACCCAAGGATTAATATACCGTACCCACGAATTTCCAATCCATCTAGTACAATTATGTGGTTTTGTTTCATTAATACAGTGTATACTTTTTTCTTGATTTACCCCGAGAGAATGGAAGTGAAATGTGACAGAGGTACATTGTAACATGTGAAGGGGTACATTGTAACATGACCAAATGACAGCTTAAAATGTTATCTGATAGCTATAATACAAAAAAATATCCAAAACAAACTAAAATATTTTGTAAATAAAGTACAATTATTAACTTTTTAAAAATAAAATAATGGCATTTTTTATCATTAAAAATACACCAATTTTTGATTTTGACAATAAACACAGCTAAATACAGCTATTCAGCATAGTTCAAAACATATAATAATTAATAATTTCTGAAAATTGACTCTCAGTTCTTATTTACCCTTTTCTCCTGGTTTCTCAAAATAATTCATAAAAGTATAGAATATAATAGCATATTTCTAATAGGGGCTCATTGTAATGCAGTGTTACAACTCACCTGCGCAACTAGGATTTAAATCGCGGTTCGCGTCTTCTGCTGGTTAGATCAGCATTTAAGAACAATCTCAAATGTTAAATAACAGATATAAGATTAAAATAATATCAGATTTGTCTTATTTTAAATGAACACAAAAAACAGAGATGAAAAATAAACTTTTTAAATAAAATTTACTTTTGCTATGGTTAAATAAATGTTCAGTGATATCGTCCAAAGATTGTTTTTTTTTCTCCATGTAGTGTTGATCTGGCAACTAATAAATACACAAAGTTTCGTCATCCTGGTATGTGTAGAAAGTTTTAAACCATGCGTGTTACAATTAACCCCGTGTTAGGTTGTGCCCCGCACTCCCCTATCAAACGATTTGTAACAATGCAATACTAACATATAAAAATATTTTTTACTTACAACCCCAAATCAGAAAAAGTTGGGACAGTATGGAAAACGCAAATAAAATTAAAAAGAAGTGATTTCTAAATTTACTTTGACTTGTATTTCATTGCAGACAATATGAACAAACAGTATTTCATGTTTTGTCAGGTCAACTTTATGTCATTTGTAAATATGCATCCTTTCCTGTCATTCAGACCTGCAACACATTTCAAAAAAAGTTGGGATAGTAAAGCATTTACCACTTTGTAATGTAGCCATTCCTTTTCACAACACGTAAAAGACGTTTAGGGACTAAAGACACCAAGTGATGAATTGTTTCAGGTGTAATTTTGTCCCATTCTTCCTGCAAACAAGTCTTAAGGTGGGCAACAGTACGGGGTCTTCATTGTCGCATTTTGCGCTTCAAAATGCGCCACACATTCTCTATTGGAGACAGGTCGGGACTTCAGGCAGGACAGTAAAGTACCCGTACCCTCTTCCTCCGCAGCCAGGACTTTGTAATGTGTGCAGAATGTGGTTTTGCATTGTCTTGTTGAAAAATGCATGGACGTCCCTGGAAAAGATGTCTTCTTGAAGGCAGCATATTATGCTCCAAAATCTCTATGTACTTTTCAGCATTAATGGTGCCTTCACATAAGTGCAAGTTACCTTTGCCAAGGGCACTGACACAACTCCATACCATGACAGACCCTGGCTTTTGGACTTGTTGCTGGTAACAGTTTGGATGATCCTTTTCTTATTTGGTCTGGAGCACACAGCGTCCATTCCTCCCAAAAAATACCTGAAATACGGATTCATCTGACCACAGTACACGTTTCCACTGTGTGATGGTCCATCCCAGATGTCTCCGAGCCCAGAGAAGTCGACAGTGCTTCTGGACACTGATAACATAGGGCTTCCTTTTGGAACAGTTCAGTTTTAACTGGCATTTGTGGATGTAACTACGTATTGTGGTACTTGACAAAGGTTTGCCAAAGTAGTCCTGAGCCCTTGTGGTGATATCACTTATAGATGAATGACGATTCTTGATGCAGTGCCGCCTGAGGGATCGGAGATCACGGTTGTTCAGCTTAGGCTTGCGCCCTTGTCCTTTACTGAAATTCTTTCAGATTCCTTGAATCTTTTAATTATGTTATGCACTGTTGAATGTGAAATATCCAAATCTCTTCCTATCTTTCTTTGAGGAACATTGTTTTTAAACATTTCAATAATTTTCTCACGTATTTGTTGGCAAACTGGCGATCCTCTGCCCATCTTTGCTCCTAAAGGATTAGACCTTTCTTGGATGCTGCTTTTGTATCAAATCATAATTACAATCACCTGTTTCAAATCACATAATTATTTAACCATTTTACCTCATTATTAGCCCTAAATTGCTCCTGTCCCAACTTTTTTTTAAATGTGTTGCAGGTCTGAATGACAGGAAAGGATGCATATTTACAATGAAGTTGACCAGACAAAACATGAAATATTTTTGTTCATATTGTCTGAAATGAAATACAAGTCAAAGTAAATTTAGAAATCACTACTTTCTTTTTTTATTTGCGTTTTCCATACAGTCCCAAATGTTTCTTATTTGGGCTTGTACATAAGTTTGTTGCTTCATTCATTCATGTAATCTCATGTTGTCTGCATATCCAGTCTCTTGTTTACAAACGAATCAGTGGAGAAATGAAGGAACAAACGTGCAATGTCTTCCCCACATGAGCTGGATCTTCATAAAAAATAAAGTTCAACCACACATTCCTAATATTAGAATCCGAAGGAAGCTTATGCAGCGACTGTGTTCTTCCACAACCACGCACAGCACAATATCTTGCTATCTTAGGAACGTTTATTGCTCAGTAGCGCGATCCGTTTAGCTCCATGAGTCCGTGGGCGGGGCTACAGAATCAGGCATATTTATTTTTCTGTTGAGGCGGTGTTTCTCCATATAATGAAGTCATGGGTTGGCATATTCTGAGATCGATCGTTTGCTGAGTCTGGTGTCAGTAAAGGCTTTTCTTTGACTAACAAAGAAGATTTCAGCCACGAAACTTACAGGATATTCTTATATCACAATGAAATTTTATATATATCAAAGGCTAATGAAAAGTTTATTTCTCAATTTGTGACCCCTTTAATAGGCTTTACTCACATATCAGCGAACACATTTGGTAAACGGAAGCTCAAACATACTACATGAGGTTCATTTTCATTTGAGCTTCTGCAAGAACCAATGAGGTTTGTTCTTGAGGGTCAAGTAAGGTTGAGCTTCCATTTATCATATTTGATGTGCTCTAACTTATGTTTGTTGATCAAAGCATCTCTCAGATTTTCTTAAAAATATATATTGATTTTGGTTGGAAGATGAACAAAAGTCTTATGGATTTGGAACATCATGAGAGTGAGTAATTGAGGACAGAATTTTCATTTAAGGGTAAACTATCCCTTTAAAATCCAGGGTAAGTTTACATGACAACAATGTACTAAAAACGGAAATGTTTTTCCAATGTTGTCAAAACAATCCCTGATTACACAGATTAAAAAGAACTGTATTATGCATGCCAGGCCAGCAGATGGCGATTTTAACTTTGTGAAGAAACACTATGCTGCTATAGACTGAACACGTAATATGCAAGAGCATAACGTCACCGTTTTCACAAATTGTGTTTTTGTAGTTTACAGAGAGACAATTATGGTATCATTTTTTGACATGGTTTTCAAAAACTAAGCTTTTCCAGGCCCCCAAAACGTGTAAATGTCGTATAAAGGAACAGCCAAATTGCATAAAAGGTTTTCCGTTGTTATTTGTTTTAGTTGAAAATGGTGTTGTGTAAACCGCCCCCAGTCTGGTTAGAGTGTGCAACCAAGCTGACCACTCTTCTTGCCACAACTTTACTCTCATCATCCTACATTCTCATTCTGCTTATACTGGTATACCCAAACACACCTGCACTCATCCCAGTCCCTGGCTAGAGAAAAAAAAAAAAAACATCTGGCGATTTGCCACGGAGATAGTACATCAGACCTGACAGCTTCTTAAATGATTGATTCTGAGATTGTTGTCCGTCCATCTTTAAATGGCCATCAAGGTCACCAGACACTATCTGGCCACCGATGACCAATGAGAAATGAGGTAATACTCGAGAGAACAAGAACAGACAGTTCTTATAAAAAAGCCCTCACCAGGATGCTGACTGAAGCAACAGCCTTTTTCAGCTGCCACAGCACTTACAGAGCTCTGCACAAATTGCATCACGATGTTTCACCCACTGAGATGTCCCAAAATATCTCCTAAATGCCATTTCATTCTAGCTAAAAGCAACTCAGGAAATAATAATGTACTGTAATGCACTATATGCTGTTACTTAGCTTTTAATTTATCCACAGAAGACTCTGCTAGCTTGTTATGGATGCATTCGGTCCAGGACAGTCAAGATAAAAACATCTGATTTTACATTTATTTACAGCAAAGCAACTTGCAAATGAGAAATGCCACAGCACAAACAATTCATGACAGTGCTGAAACACAAAGTTCCAAAGTTTGCCAAAAGTTTTTTTGTAAAAAAATAAGCTATAGTACACAGATGTGGGTGTGATAAAAGAACAGGGTGACACTTAATGCAGTAACAATGTACTTTTACATAATTTGCATACCATTCGTTTATAGAAGATTCATAGTTTTTGGAGTAAGTGGCAGGAAATACTAAATTGACATTAATTAAGTGCTTATGCTCGGTACACATTGTACGATTCTGGCCTGTCCCAGATGAAAGATGACCAATCGATAACTGTGGTCGTGGCTCCTAAATGGTGATCCTACGTTGTACAGTGAGAGAGGTTCAAAGACGAAAATATTATGACAGTGTCAGAAATTTAGCATGATCATCTCACAGTGTGTTTGTTGCTACAGCCTACGTCTACTGACTAGCCAATAAAAATGCAACAAGAAATGGCATATTGATCAATGTGCTACATACATGTTGTACCCAAATGTATTAGATCAATGTCATACATTGTGATTTGTAATGATCTTATAGGAGTGAAATTAGACATTAATTGCACCAATAAAGTGCTCCTAAAATGTGTACAGATAGATTAAGTGTATGTATAATTTTCATGAACCATTAACTACTACTGGTTTAAAATCAGAAACAATCCCATTGTTTATATGTAGATATTCATTCATAATATTTACATGTAGAACAACTTTCTTTCTTTAAATGAATGGATAGATGCTACATGAGTTTGATTTTAGCATTTGGTCAGCTATATATAAATACAGCACAAACAAATCACAGGTAAAGCATTTTGATGGAGATATTTTCTATACTCTCTGATGCTGAGTAGTTACATTCAAAACTGATTTTCCTCAACTCTGTCCTCCATCTTGAATGAGAATGTTGACAGAGCAAAAACAATAGTATTCTGGAATGTCCTTTCCTGCAGCAGACATATGCCAAGTGCACACTACAAGAATAAAGCTTGTCACCCTGCACACATTGAAAGACGGACAGTGTATATTGTCTTCTGTCAAAAAGTGTAAGAGTGCATACTACACAACTGATCATGGACTGGGTGTGTCAATTTCCAGATCATTTTCCTCCTTGACATTACATTCTCATAAAAACACATTAACATGAGATTTTATTCCTGACAACATGCCAGCAAACAATAGGAATGAAGGACTTGTGGTTGTTTTCACACCGATTTGCACAGGATGGGAGACAGTTTGACATGGGGTTTTTTTTGTGTGTGTTTTTTTTTTTCTGGCTCCCACTTCCAACTGCCTGGTCCTCCTGTTGCTGCCTTCCAGATTTTTGCAATTTCATTGGCTGTTGCATTGCTGCTCTTATAAGGCAGCATAATTTTCAGCCCAGGCTCTTTGGAAAAGCATGCCTGTAGCAGCTACAATGATATTATATTGCTTCTTGGACGATTCGTTGAACTTTTAAAAGTCAAATGTCTAATGACAGGTGCGAAAGGTTAATGCTCTATTGCACCTGAAAATAACATATCACCTACAATAAACCTTACACTAAACCTGACCGATTATTTTAACAAAAGTGTTGTGTGATAAAGATGTGTTTGCTGAAGCAACCATGCCTTTTTTAGCTTCTTTGTAATTCCTTGTACCTCGTGTTTCCCATGTCACGCAAGCATTTGGACGTCCGTGTTTACTACATTATGTGCAACGTTGTAAATATTATCATATAAAGCTATTGTGTCTCTTTAAAAGACTTGGATTTGGATTAGACCACCCGGTTTATTAATTTTGCGATGCCTTTATGACTTCTTTTTTTTTTTTAATCTTTTAAGTTTTAGAGGAATGGACTTTAATAGAAGGGACATAAATCTCTCAGGTTTTATAAAATATATGGATGTTATATGTTTGCAGCACTTAAATGACACCCACGCCGCATTTCATTAAAAATGACCCGGAGCAACTTTTTCCCCAGGAAAATTTTTTTTCCTCCAGACCGGGTGCTGTCTGCATTTCTATCATGGTCTAAAGTACCATGATGATTAGGCAAATTAGTCCTCAGGATTTCATCCTCAGCATAAAAGCTTGATAAAACTGGACCTCGTCGTCGGTCCATCTGTCGTGTCATGGTCCCTGTGGTCGAAACACACCAGGTACCACCCCAAAGTCGCTAGTTCCCTGGGGAAAGTTCCTGCGGTGCAAATGCAGCATTACTTGGGCTAAATCTGAAATCGCCCCTAAATCCTCATTCTCTATTCCTTACTTTAGTCCACTAATACAGTTCGGTTGTAGGAATAAATGAAAACGAGTGAGTGAATTCGAATGGCCGTTGTGTGTACGTCGGCTGTACACTCGTTATTGCGGTGCAATGTGGGATTGTATGAGTGCACTCAATAATGTCCACTATGACACCACTACAAATGGCTGTCCCCTTAAAGGTCCCGTTCTTCGCGATTCCATCTTTCAAACTTTAGTTAGTGCGTAATGTTGCTGTTAGAGCATAAATAATACCTGTAAAATTATATAGCTCAAAGTTCAATGCCAAGCGAGATATTTTATTCAACAGAAGTTCCCTTTCAAAGCCTACAGCGAACGGCCGGTTTGGACTATACCCCTGCACTTCCTGCTTTAATGACATCACTAGAACACGCAAATTAGGGGGCGTGGTCTTGTTGCTCTCCCACATGGAGAAGAGGAAGTGTTGTTTTTTTAGAGTGTGTTTGTCGCCATGTCATCAACGCTGTTATTTTCATCCCGGAGTCAAATCACCTTTGTTTGGCCTTCCCACGGACGCTGTACGTAGAGATCAATGGTTACAATTTATGTTTAACTCGGTTCCGGAAAATTATCACAATTTAAAACTATGTGCAGCACATTTTGCTGAGGACTGCTTCCTCAATCTCAATCAGTTTAATGCCGGATTCGCAGAAAGATTATTCTTAAAAGATGACGCAGTTCCCTCTTTGTCTGGAGAAGGCGTTGTTTATGGACCACAACCGGTAAGTGTATTTTATTATTTAAGTTGGTCCGTTTAACAGTTTATGTAACTCATTACACAAAGTGCAACGCTGTTTAGCTTTGTTAACTAACGTTAGATGGTAATTGAAACTAATCCGAAAAACTTTTTTAAAAAGTGAATTCAGACACCATCGATTGTTGGTGTTTGTAATGATCAGTTTAAATGATTTGTTTATTATATCTGTTGTTTACTGTTTAACCACATGCTCGTTCAGCTGCAGCCACGCATGCAAAACAGCCAAATATAAAAGCATGACAACTACTGAATAGACAGCTTACCATTGTGAAACATCTTTCCGGGACCTTTCCGGGCAACGTGCGCTAAGCTGCTGTCGAATCACAACACGGGAAGCGCTGGCCCAATCAGAACTCGTTACGTCATCAGGCCATTTTCTCATCAGTGAAAACAGCGGTATACAGATAAGTAAAATGTGTGAGAAATACTGTGTTTTTATACACGCGAAACATGAACACATGTTATATTGCACACTGTAAACATAATCAAAGCTTCGAAAATACGCGAAGAACGGGACCTTTAAATAGTGCCCTATTTAAGGGTATTTACGGGATTTCGGATTCAGCCAAGGCTTTTTAAGGCAGTCGGTTTGCATGGTTTTAACAAGTGAATCCAAATTCCAAAATAACAAGTAAATACAAACTGAGAAATTCCAAGTTGCAGGAAATGTTACATTAGTTAGCTCAAATTAAATAAATTAGCATATTGCATTTGAAATGATTTAGTTACAGAAAATAGTAAATCTGAGTTACTTGAACTCACGTGATATAGGTAAGAGATTCGTTGAATAAAAGCACACGCTGCTCCAATGATTGCAAAAGGAACTTTCCGTGATCGCTTTCTTTTTTTTCAATGTGGGATTGAATGCATACTCAATAATGCCCACTATGCATTTAATCACTGTTAAATAACAGATTATTTTCATCCTACTAAGAGAAACAATGCAAGATGATGTAGTCACTGGTCTGATTTACTGACACAAAGACAAAGTACTTCTGGCTGTAGAATTAGAATTAACACAGTTACTTGTTGCATTACTGTTGAGCCCAGGCACTGCACAATATTTTGTAATCCTCAATGGCATGTGTATTGCTTATTAGCTCGATCTGGTTTAACACCAGGTAGGCCTATGTTACTTAGGCATTGTCATGCTCGAATCGGTGGGCGGGGCTAAACAGGCGGTGATGAGGTAGGCTTTGATCTACTTCTGCAGAGGCGGTGCTTGCCTCCCTTTGACGTCATAGATTCCACTTTGAAAAACCTGTGGTTTGCTGGGCCTGGTGTCAATAAAAGCTTTTATTGGACTAACAAGGAAGTTTTCAGTTCTGAAACTTACAGGATATTCTTATACTATGATGACCTCTTATATGTCAAAAATTTGATTTCTTAGTCCATGACCCCTTTAAATAAAGCACATAAACATTACCTGAGACTATCATTGCAATGTTTTGTGTTGTTGTTTCAGCGGAGTGAACAATTAATCCAGAATCCTATAGTTTACTGCAGAGAGTTAGATTGATTTGGTTGCATATGATCGTGTGAATTTTCACCCCTGTTACCAGCAGGAACCAGCCGCAGAAGCCTGCTTGTTGCCACTACTGTCTGTGATGAGAGAGAGAGAAATAAAACACTACAAGTGTGAACTCTTTTAATGGCAGGTCTTGCAAACACGTCTCGATTAGAGTATCTTTGCTGATCGCCTGCTGCGTGCCACTCGCTTTACTCATTATTATTAATTCAGTTCTCTCCGAGTGATCGCTGGTTCAACCTGATAAAAACAACCTGAGAACATTCAAAGCCCCGAGCTGAGGCTTAAACGTGTCTGCGGATGAGAACAAGACCTTTGAATTTACAAGACGAACGATAGGAATCAAAACATTGTAGTGAGAAATGAAAACAACATCAAGAAAACAAATTTCAGTTCGTCATACCTTTTTATCATGTTTAATATGGGTTGTGCATCATTCGTCCCCAGAGGAAAGAGCCAGACAGCCCAGAAAGGGCCAAGAGGGGGGTTGGGGATGGCGAGGATGGCGGCAGCTGGAAAAACTGGGCCCTGGAGACGGCTAGTCCAAGGCTGCCCATAACACAACAGCTGGCATAATAGGAGTGTCTCTGTACTTGGTGCAATGTGCACATCTGTGGAAAAAAAATAGACCACATATCCAGACCCAGAGCAAACAAGACAGCGGGGGCCCTGGGGTTCAATTTGAGGTGTAATTGGAGGGAAAACTTACATTATGGCCTTTGTGTTTCAGTGTGTAAAAGGCAATGAAAGAGCCTAAATGAAGTTTCCAGTTGAGCGTAAGGAGGAATTTAGAAGTAGAGAGGTTGATTTTGTTTGATTGGGGTCACCGTAAAAAAGATCTCTGTAATAGCGCCTGTTAGCAATCTTGCTTCAAATGAGCCTGATGCATTTGTTTGACTAAAGAAAAGTTTAGCCAAAAATGAAAATTCTGTCATATTTGTTCACCATCATAATGTTCTAACCACATCAAATCACAATTTGAATGTGTCAGTATGTGACGCACCAGTTTGAATGTGGGATGGGTGTACACACATGAATCATTATTTCAAAAAAAGGTGCAGAATGTATTTTTTCACAGTAATGTGTATTATTATTATTCAAAAGTTATGAATTATTATATTACATTTTTTATTATTAATTCATAAATATCATTTACATTTTTGAGTCAATATAAAAAAAAAAGTGGGAAATAATTTGGTATTTTATGGAATGTATTGTCTTAAGCCTTATTTGTATATATTTTAAAATCAATCATTATTAATTATTAAACATTTTTAATTCATAATATTATTTACTTTTTGGAGAGTCACAAAATTCCTGTCATGGATCCAAAAATAATAAGCGTAATTTCAAAAAATTTTAACATTAAAATATATTGCACAAATTAAAAAATGAACACAAAATTATCAGAATAGCAAATAACACGGTCATGGATCAAATTATTATAGGCATGAACCCAAAACTTAAACACATCAAAACTTAAACTTATGTAATGTGTTATAAAAATTATGTTCCCTTTCAGTCAATCACTCCGAGTTATGTCAGTGACTGGAATGGAGGTTTACCTTCAAGTTCTACATGACCAATCCTGGACCTGCACGTCTTGAACCGAACCCTTCTCAGGCTTCCATTCAAGATGTTGACAGTGAGTACACCGGATTGGTCTGCAGTGTTTGACCTAAAGGATGCATACTCTCATGTCTCAATTTTCCTCGACCCAGACCGTCTCTATGGCCTGCCTTATGGAGGCAGGCATACCAGTACACAGTACTCCCATTCGGCTTCACGGAAGTCATTGAGGCAGCCCTTGTGCCACTCAGGCAACATGGGGTTTGCCTCCTGAACTATCTCGATGACTGGCTGAAACTAGCTCACTCTCAAGACCAGGTTTGCGAACACAGGGACCTGTGCTCCAGCACCTCACCCGATTGGGCCTTCGGGTCATCTGGGAAAAGAGCAAACTCTCCCTCAGGTAGAGGAATTCTTTTCTCGACTCGGTTGCCATAGACGTGCAGCTTACGTCCGACTTGCCTTTGTCAATTCGAGGGCAATAGTGCGGCTCTACTGAAGTTATTTCAGAGGCTCCTGGGGCATATGGCATTCCTTAGCCGCGGTAAGGTTGCTCTGACTGCTTCATATGAGACCACTTCAGTCGAGTCCCGAGATGGGCATGGAAAGAGGGCAGTTTCCAGGTCCCAGTGGCTCGGGCCTGCCGTTGTACCTGTACCTCGTGTGAACCTCACTTTTCTACGGGCCAGAGTTCTCTTGGAACAAGTTTCCGGGCATGTTGTTGTATCAACAGATGCCTCTATCACAGGCTGGGGTGCCATGCACAATTAGCATGCTACCGCAGGCTCCTGCAAAGGACCCCAGCACCTATAGCATAACAATTGCCTTGAGTTGCTGGCCATACGTCTTGGCCTGCACTGCTTTCGAGCCCTGCTCAAGGACAGATACGTACTGGTCCCTTCAGACAGCACAGCAACAATAGCATACATTAACCAACAAGGTTATCACAACTCCTTGTTGGCTCCCGCCGGATGTCACAACTCGGCCGCCATCTCCTCCTATGGAGTCAGAAGTATCTGAGGTCTGAGGTCTGAATAGAACTGAATCGTGCAGCCAACAAGCTCTCACATTTTCAGCCACTTCAGTTTCAGCCCAGCTGATTTGGGATCGGTTCTGCGACGCATAGGTAGATCTGTTTGCCTAACATGACTCTTTCCATTGCCTACTAGCGCTCAGCTGGCCACGGGGCCCATGCAGTATGTGTTTCCCTTATGAGCCTTCTTGCACAGGATATGTGCAAGATCAGGGTGGACAGGGAGCAGGTCCTTTTGGTCACTACCCTACTGGCCTGACCGGACCTGGTTCTCCAAACTCTTACTCCTTGCAACCTCTTCAACACCTGGTGCTCTTCTCACTGAGAAGACCCCAGGAAATGCGTTTGGGTCTGTGCTTTCCCTCCTCCCAGAAGGGTTGGAACGAAGGCTGTCTCCTGCCTGAAGGTTTATGTGGCTGCTATATTAACTCACCCTAACCTGGTGGATTCAAAAACAGTAGGAGAGCACGACCTGATCTGCAGGTTCCTTAGAGGAGCAAGGAGGATACATCCACCTCGCCCTCCACAGATGCCCTCTTGGGACCTCACAGTGGTGTTATCTGCCCTGCAGAGAGCTCCCTTTGAGGCCTTGCAGTCCTTTGAGTTAAAGTTCCTTTCAATGAAAGTCGCGCTCTTGATTGCCCTAGCTTCCATCAAGAGGATAGGAGACCTGCAGGCATTTCGGTGATGAGGCGTGCCTGAAATTAGGGCCGGTTAACTCTCACATAATCCCGAGACCCCGGCCTGGATACTTGCCCAAGGTACACACCACCTCAGGTGGCGAACCTGCAAGCGCTGCCTTGGCACTGCTCTGTCAGTACGCACCCTTCACACTTACAGAGACCGGTCGCAGCGTTCAGGACCTCAGACCAGCTCTTGTCTGTTACGGAGAGCAGCAGAAAGGGAAGGCTCTTTCCAAGTAGAGGTTGTCTCTCTGGATAGGGGACCCCATTGTCCTGGCATATCAGGTTCAGGGCATGCCATGCCCCCTAGGGGTCAAGGCACACTCCACTGGAGTGTTGCCTCATCTGGGCTTAGCGTCACCATTGGTCCACTAGTTCTAGATTGACAGCCAATCAAAGAGGGGAGATGGCATCACTAGTAGTAACCAGTAAAAAAAAGTAATTATGTTAGAATATTTTTTAAAGAAATAATTTGAATTATAGTAAACTATTTAATAAGGTTGTCTTATCAAGAATTTATTAATTTTAATGATTTAAACAAATTGTGATGTCAGACCAGTTTAAGCACCGATATTTTTATGTTTCAGAACACTTGGAATACAGAGTATGTGTCATGAAGTACATGTAAGACTAAACATCAGTTTTTAACCAGATATTTGGGGTTATATAACAAAAAGAATGAATAAACCGATCAATAAGGATGTCACGTTATTATGTTTGTTGAGATATCAGCGCTGTAGACTTCTGTTGAGTCTTTTTACACTTATTTGCCATTTGCTTGTGTTCCACTATAGCTGGAGATGAAAAGAACCATTGAATTGAATTTCCTCAGAGTCTGCAGGTCATGTTGCAAGTCCTTGGGACCACCTACAGATTTGCTAAACCTGCCAGTATGACATTTATACTTCGAAACTTTGTTTATTTTCTCTCTTTGCAGGTCTAGAGTCCTCAGGAGTCAGGTTGCAAGGGGCTGGAATGCCTTCGGAGGACAAAAGGAAACTCCAATACTAATACAGAGATGGGAAAGATGTTGACATTCATCTTTCGCTTGCACAAAACCATCAAAAATGTAGGCTCTATTGCGATGGTTTTGACAGTCTTTAGAAAAATATGCTATTGAAAAGGTAATTGCTTGAAAAGTTTTCTGATACCATGTCGCCTCTGGCTTGGCTTGCTCAGTTAGGGAAAAAACTATTTTTCAAATATATTTCAAAATAAATCTAATTATTAAACTAAATTAACCATATAGACCAAATTACTTATCTAATTACTGATCTAAAGCCCACATTGTTACTGTATGATAATCAAAATATATTCTGTTGCATTATTTTTCTGTTTAACACTGTGAAGCTGCTTTGAAACAATCTGCATTGTTAAAAGCGCTATATAAATAAAGTTGACTTGACTTGTCTTGACCATTTGAATGTAATGTTTTTGTTTGTTATCTTCAAGTAGTTGTTAATGGACCTTTTATTACCACTGTGGAATGACTT
Source organism: Gobiocypris rarus (assembly GCA_023029165.1). NCBI lineage: Eukaryota > Metazoa > Chordata > Actinopteri > Cypriniformes > Gobionidae > Gobiocypris > Gobiocypris rarus. The sequence continues at coordinate 34,682,058 of CM040911.1, read as the reverse complement.
TTTTTTTTTTACCATGATTTCCCAAAATGTGAGGTTTGATAGTTGAATGAACAATACAACACTCCAGTGTTGGAAAATAACTTACTAAATATAGCAACATTACCGTTTATCTCAATGGCTTTGGCTCATTATTTTGAAACATTTCTCACTGCAAAAAAAGTTATATGCTGCTGTTCATCAGTATTTTTAGACAATATGGAAATGCTCTAGTTTTATTAGTTTTTAATGTTTATTTAAATTTAGGTTTTTTTTTTTAGGTTGAACTACTAAGTTGACAATGTCTTAAAAAAAACAGTGAGACATCCTGTTACTTATGAGATGTAGCAAAGTAGCTTTTTAATCACTCCACCATTTAATGATTTTATGTAAGCCTTCACTGCCCACATGTATAGTATAAAATAAGACTTAAGCATGCAGACATAAAAACAAATAAAAAAACATTAAACATGTATAGTCTTTCTCTTTTAGGAAAACACATAAAAAATACTGATGACTCATCCTGCACTTCACAGATTTTTGTCCAATCAAATGCTCTGACTGAGAATGTCCCACTCCCTGCAAACAATTCAGGGCTGTGATGTATCAAAAGCCAAAAAAAAGCCATACATTCATTCATACTATATACAGTCTTGCTCTAAAGTTTACACACCCTTTGCAGAAAATGTGGAAATGTGAATAATTTTAACAAAATAAGTTAAAATATATATTTTTAAATTATTATTTAGTACTGGCCTGGACAAAATATTTTTCATAAAAGATGCTTACATATAGTCCACAAGACAAAACAAAATAGTTTAATTTATAAAAATTACCCCACACAGAAGTTTATGTACCCTTGATTCTTAATATTGTGTGTCGTTACCTGGATGATTCACAAATGTTTTTTAGTTTTGTGATGGTTGTTCTTGAGACCCTTGTTTGTCCTGATCAGTTAAACTGACCAAAGTTCTTTAAAAAAATCCTCCAGGTCCCGCAAATTCTTCAGTTTTCTTCTTCTTTGTTTGCATATTTGAACCCTCTCCATCAGTGACTGTATGATTCTGAGATCAATATTTTCACTCTGAGAACAATTGAGGGACTCAAACACAACTATTTAAAAAAGGCTCAAACATTCACTGATGCTCCAGAAAGAAACACAATGCTTTAAAAGCATTTTCTGAAATTGAAGATCCAGATAAATTGTACTTAATTTGTCTACCGGGAAACATGTAAGTATCTTCTGTTGCTTCTGAAGGGCAGACCTAAATGAAAAAAATATATAGGTATATTTAAATAAAATAAGAAAAATGTGGACATATTAATACTTAATCCCCAAAAAGTTTTCACACCCTTAATCGTGACGTAAGTACTTATTCAAAATGAGTACCTGCAAGAGAGTACGTGATTTTGAACACGATTTGATAATCGGTTGCAGGGAGTGGGACGTTCTTATTCAACAGATCATTTGAGTGGACGACAATCTGTGAAGTGCAGGATCGATATTTTTTCCTAAAAGAGAAAGACTTTACATTTGGAATGTGTATCTTTTATGAGAATGCTAGCACATATATGAGCACAAAGCTAACACACACAGAATAAAGCCCACACAACTTTTGTTTTTCCAATTTAAAGATGATTTTCAATGAAAATAAGTTCTCTATGCTGAGTGTATAGGCAGAAACCATTATGCCTTTTTTTGTTTTCACAGCAGCTCATATCGTAATAAATATGCAGACATTCCTATTAAGATACAACCATGTGTGAGTCGTGCTGTGAATTTCAAGTCTGTTGCCATCTTAAAGTGTGTGCCTTTTATTCCACGAAGGGCTGCTACAATCCTATTATCCGTTTATGACCTCCCCTTTTCTGCCATGTCAGGATCAGGCTTTGATTGCAGCAAAAAGCATTTTCCTTGACAGATGTACATTAATGTGTGTTTCCGGTGCCAATAACATTCTCTTTAGGCCAGCTGGATTTGAAGAGGAAAATGGGTCTATTAATTAGACAAATTATAGTTCAGTCACATGAGGCTTTATATCGGTGGTTCAATGCAATGATGGCATGTTGGGAAGGAGGAATAACCTAATGAGAGGTCATGACCTTGAATGCTCTAGAAGCAAACACCGCCTGCTCAGCAGACAGTTTATGATAATAGTTCAACAGGACTGTATGTGTGAGCATTTTCAGTGTGGTCTTTTTGGAGCTGCTTTTCCACCATCAGGCCAAGCCATTGCTTAACCGTTCTATTCTGTGCAGATCCGGTTCAACCAGTTTCCCAGTTGTTTGTATGTAATGCGTGATGATGTGTACAACTTATTGACAGCTTCTAAAATGTACACTTTTTATAAAGTTAGATACAAAAATATGAGACTATACTGATTTTTATTTTATTTTTTTGGTTACAATACGGTTGCACTAAAATTCATGCTTAACTAATAATCAGAGAACCTTGAGCTAATGTATGACTCATGAAGTTCAAATAAATCCAAAATTCAGATTAAAAGAATAATTTTGGCACCCACTGTAGGGATTTGATTCCAATTTACATATGTAACATTTCAAAATGTCACAGTGACATTTTCTAAACACTGTATAAATCAAATTTGCATATAAATGGGATTTAAATGTAATATCTATAGACAATTATTTATGGTAATACACAGGAAAAACACTGTCTTATAAATGACTAGAGCAAAAACATTAAGGCAGTGTCAAGATATTGGGTTCTCATAATCTTTCGCTAAAAATGTCTAGACGGTTGGTGTAGTTTGTCAGTGTCAGTCACACTCCTGCCATCTCTGAATTGTGATTACAGGGTTGTCAAAATGGAGTCAACCCCTTTGAGACGGTCTAAAAAGGTAATTGGAGGGGAAACGCTAATGACACATTTACCAGACTGAAGCAACACCTTAACCCACTTCTCAAATGACCTCCCACACAACACACTGAATGACTGTGAATCACTGCATTTGGGAATGAAACATTACTGGATTAGACTGGTCCTATACTGGATATTATCATAAATGCATGTCAGTACATTTATCAGTACACTTCAACAACATTTCAAAGACATTAGAAATAATTATGAAATTACATATGAAGATGTATTTAGGTCCTACTTACTCTAAGTGGGTCAAAAACACTAAAATTCAGCTATTTGCATTTAAAGGATTAGTTCACCCAAAAATTTTAATTCTGTCATAATTTACTCATCCTTATGTCTTTCCAAATCCACAACTTTTTGTTAATCTTCGGAACACAAATTACGATATTTTAATGAAATCTGAGAGCTTTCTGTCCCTCCATTGACAGTCCACACAACTACCACTTTGAAGGTTTCAAAAAGTTCATAAAAAGACATAAATTCAATCCATATGAATTGGGTGGTTTAGTCCAATTATCTGAAGAGACTCAATCGCTTTATTTGATTAACAATTTCATTTAGGCTTTTATTCACATATAAAAATTGATAAGCAATGTAAACAGAAGCTGCTTGACGCGCGAGAACATACCTCATTGGTTCTTGCTGTGTTGCATGAATCTCATTGGTTCTTGAGGAAGCTCAAACGTGCTGCGTAACACGAGAATGAATCTCATTGGTTCTTGTGGAAGCTCAGACGTGCTGCGTAACACGAGAATGAATCTCATTGGTTCTTGTGGAAGCTCAAACGTGCTGCGTAACACGAGAATGAATCTCATTGGTTCTTGTGGAAGCTCAGACGTGCTGCATAACACGAAAATGAACCTCATTGGTTCTTGCGGAAGCTCAAACGTGCTGCGTAACACGAGAATGAACTTCATTGGTTCTTTGAGGTGCTCAAGCGTGCTGCGTAACACGAGAATGAACTTCATTGGTTCTTTGAGGTGCTCAAACGTGCTGCGTAACACGAGAATGAACTTCATTGGTTCTTTGAGGTGCTCAAACGTGCTGCGTAACACGAGAATGAACCTCATTGGTTCTTGCGGAAGCTCAAACGTGCTGCGTAACACGAGAATGAACCTCATTGGTTCTTGCGGAAGCTCAAACGTGCTGCGTAACACGAGAATGAACCTCATTGGTTCTTGCGGAAGCTCAAACGTGCTGCGTAACAAGAGAATGAACCTCATTGGTTCTTGCAGAAGCTCAAACGTGATGCACAACACAAGAATGAACCTCACTGATTATTGCATGCAAGCAAACATGTTTGAGCTTTCGTTTACCATATCTGATGTGTGTGTTGATGAATGTTTATATCATATAAAGTAATCTTCTAAATATTTGGACTAAACCACTCAATTCATGTGGATTAGTTTTACAATCTCTTTTTAAACTTTTTGAAGTAGTAGGCATGGGCTGTCAATTTGTATTCCAAAAATGAGCGAAAATCTTATGGGTTTGGAACGACATGAGGGTATTTAATGACAGAATTTTCTTTTTTGGGTGAACGAACCCTTTAAAGGTGCAGTATGTGATATTGACAGCTAGTGGTTGAAGCGGCTACTGCAGTCCAAATTCAAAATATTGGAGGGAGTTGTATCACCCTCCTCCTCAGACTATACACTCACTCGGGCTGCCAGGAGACGCAACAGGAACAAGCACAGTTTACAATGGAAAGCGATGAGCCTTACACTTTAAGCTGATCAACTATATAAAAAAAAAAAATTATGGCAGAGGCTTTTTAGGTCAGGTAGAATCTGCAATCTCTGACCCAGTTAATTTTCACTGGCTTCCATGGCTATAATGCGCTGCATTTTCCGTCAATACTATTCCGAAATACTATTGGGTAAATTGGCAGGGATCACACAGACCAAAACAAAAACAGACATTTCAACACGGAACACACATTTCAAAGTAGAGTATGGCCATAGCATTGCTTTTCAGAGAAACAAGTATGTGAACCTAGCATGGTTCCTAAATCTCTGCTAACATGGTATTTTTATGCTTTAGTACAGTAAAAAAAAATCACATTCAGCTACTTTAATTTAAATGTAAACAATACATTTTCATTGAATTGCAACTAACATGCAATAAACTGTCCAAAAACATTAAACTCAGTACACACTAAATATACTTATTTAAAAAATGTTTCTGTAATATGTACACTTTGTATGTACTTGTGTACAGTACAATTATTATATTTCATGTTCTGTAATATGTTCTTTCTTTTTCATTGAACATGGCATTGTTTGCAATTGAGTAACCCGAATCATTATTTTCAGATGAAAGGTGGAATAAATCTTATGAGGAATGCTGTTACATTATCTACGTGCACACCTCTATTCAGAGGTCACAATTCAACACCTGTTGCTTGAGTGTTGGTTGCACGACTGGGAATTATGTTTGCGCACGCCTCAGCAATCCTTCCAAAGCTATTATCCTGAGGAGCCAAGCACATGCGGAAATGAAGCAGCGAGAGATGGAAAAAAACCTGCTATTTCTGAGATCAATAATGGTATCTATGTAATAACATGCTTGCTGGAAAGGATGAAGATTATTAGTGTGGGTCAGGCTGAAATATACCCACAAGTCATTGCGTTTAGTGGCAAGGCTTCATCTGATTCAATCTGTAATTGTTTACTCTGGAGGGGAAGATTACATGCACAGGGCCCAACATTGCTGTGATTTTTAGATTTTTTTTTTTAAATTGAACTGACCAAAATACAACGAATAGCTCAAAGTTTGAAGCGGAAACAGTGCTGAAATGTAATTAAAGGAAAGGAAATGGATTTTTGAGCGTCTGTTATGAGAAACGCAATCTTGCACACTACATTTATGGATTTGGCACTTAACAGTACGATAGCATCTGCATTTGGATTTAAAGAGGCTGTTATGACAGCAGGGGCCACCGAGGCCTGCGAGTAACTGCACCATTGACTTTGAGTCATGTATCACAAATAATGTATTTCAATGCCAATGGCCAAAGAGCTGTGCTGAGAACTGAAGAGACTAGGGCTACTGTTGCTCTTGCACGGTTGAGTTTTGAACCAAAGGTTCAATTACACATGTTTGTTTTCTATAAGGCCGCATTTACACTGAAGGTCTTGATGCACAATTCTGATATGGTGACTATATCTGATTTTTTTGGACAACCCACTAACATCATCTTTTAAAAGCGACCCGTAGCCGATTTTTGCATTTACACTATACACTGGCGAAACAGCCCAAGACGTTCTGACCGGAAAAGGAAGTAAAACGGCATGATATGCAATGCGTAATGGATACAGATGAAATGATTATTCAATGTTTTGCTTTCCGCAATATCTTTAAAGGTCAGCAAAACATTGCTCTCGTAAGGCGAAGAAAAAAAAGGAGAGCCCTTAGTATCATGTGATCACAGTTCGTGTCCACTTGAGTTGACATCATTCGCCTCCGTCCATTTTTCAATGATGTATGACTTGCATTTACTGGGGAATATTGACCTCTTACATGGCAGACGCAAATGCCCGTATCCGAATCATATCGGATTTATTACCACATATGAGTGAGGCCTGAATCTGATCTGAGGATATCGGAATTCATGCTTTTTTTTCTGCTTACATGTTCAAATCATATCTGATCGGTGCCACATGAGAGGCAATTATAAATATATATGTCGGAGTTGGGGGAAATGGGGCCTAAAAGTTTTTTTCTCCTTTTATCAGGCAAGTTTGTCCGTCTGTCTGCCTGTCTGCCTGTCTGTCTGTCTGTCTATCTGTCTATCTATCTATCTATCTATCTATCTATCTATCTATCTATCTATCTATCTATCTATCTATCTATCTATCTATCTATCTATCTATCTATCTATCTATCTATCTATCTATCTATCTATCTATCTATCTATCTATCTATCTATCTATCTATCTATCTATCTATCTATCTATCTATCTATCTGTCTGTCTGTCTGTCTGTCTGTCTATGTATCTGTCCATCTATCTATCTATCTATCTATCTATCTATCTATCTATCTATCTATCTATCTATCTATCTATCTATCTATCTATCTATCTATCTATCTATCTATCTATCTATCTATCTATCTATCTATCTATCTATCTATCTATCTATCTATCTATCTATCTATCTATCTATCTATCTATCTATCTGTCTGTCTGTCTGTCTATGTATCTGTCCATCTATCTATCTATGGTTGCATATTATTCAAAATGTTTTACATTTAATTGGAACTAGCCTAAAAATGTTGCCAAGTAGACATCATTGTTTGTATTGGAATGTAGAGAGTGTGATAAATATATATATATATATATATATATATATATATATATATATATATATATATATATATATATATATATATATATATATATATATATATATAATCAGAACTTTTTAAAAAGTTGTTTATATTCTTTAATTTTGTATTTAGTAAAATATATTACTGGGATTAAAAAGCAGTGGGCCTTCACAGCAGATGTTCTCTAGAGCTCAGATAATTTCTGCAAGTGCTCTCACCTTCATTTGTCTTAATTCACTGCAACCCTGGGTGCCATTCTGTAGCACACTTGTTTTTAATCATTGGTGCTGGCCAGAATTTGCATACTATCTTGTTCTTGTCATTATCGTGCCAGCATAGGTCATGTTGTTAAGTTATCCACTGTCCTCTGAGGAAGATTAAAACTCCAAAGTTTAGTTCCTTGTATTTTTCACATGGAAACAGTGTCACGGAAAATTAAAGTACTGATACCATTTAAAATATTTACTCTATTTCATAAATGCATGTTATAGATGTTTTTGTGACCGATTCCTGTTTTTGTTTTACTTACCATTTTGACATTGTAATGCTTTAAGGGGTCCTATTAAGCTTTTTTAATTTTTTCACCGTTCTTGTGTAATGTTGCTTTGAGCATGAAAACGGTCTGCAAAGTGACAAAGCACAAAGTCTCTCCTCAAGGAGTTATTTTCTTTATCAGTGTGCACTTGTTTATGAACTCTTTGAAACGCCTCCGTTGTAGTCTTGAGTTTTCTTCCAGAAACGAACACATTCCAATATTCCTCATTTAGGGGCAGCAGGGGCGGGGCCTGGTTGAGTTGCTTTAGTAGTGTCTTGTCGCTATGTCCAAGAGGCACTTTTTTCCAACAAGCTTATAAAACGAACATAGAAAATGCAAGTATAACATTTAAAATATAAGAGAAGTATAAATAAAGAATTATCACTGTGAAACAAGTTGTGCTTGTGAAGGTGGTTCTTGTTGATCAGCGTGTTCTTCTTGACTATATCATTAATGGACTTGGGAAGTGAAGTGAAACAGCAAAACTGACGCCATAGTTTGTGTAATAACAGTAGTGTTTAGAGCTGCTCAGAAAGCAACCGGGGTGGATACACAGTTACAATAAGGAGAAATTCCAACACACGCTCAAAGCAGTAGATAGTTCACAGCGGATTAGCCGACTGACCAATCAGACCAAGCTCTGCTTTTATAAAGACAGAAAATAAAGAAACAGACCATTCAGAAAGAGGGTGAAAAAGGGTTCTGCAACAATGTAAATTATAAGATTTTAAATTTTTTTTGAACATTAAATGATTTAAACATAATATAGTAGATCCCATCACGGAATTATGATCTTGTAAATATAGTATAATACTCAAAATATCACAACTGAATCTTCTAGTGAAAACTTCTCTGGCAACATATGCCAGAATTCTCCAGTTAAGACAAAGTTATTAAATACCGAATGACAATTAAATACAAATAATTATATTAAAAGCATAAAATAACATTTTAAAACTAAAATGCTTTCTAGGGTTAATACTTTCTCTTGATAGTCAAGATATCATATAAAAATGCAAATGGTGTTTCAAAACTGTCAGTTTAACAAAGAATGACAAAGACACAATCGAATAGTAATGATGTTTCATGAAGCGGAACATTTCTGACTACTCTAACGAATGTACGTAGACTTTCATCTGCGCTGGCGAGTCCTAATGTCTGCAGAGATCCAAATCTGATGATGATTAGTCATGCTCGCATTTCCATTCAAGACCCATTTTCACACACTGGGCTCTGCATTAAAATGAAACAAGACTGTACCCCTCACATTATGCTGTCGCAAAGAACAAGAGTTATTCCTGACACACAGCTTCTGTTTTTGAAAGGGAACCAAATTAGCATTCAGCCTCTGATAAAATGTCATTCTGGGAGTCAGCCATCTTCATAATACTATAATTAGTATTTCATACGCATTATCATCTTCGCTTGATGAGATAACTGCATTTATTAAGAAATCTGCCTTGTCCTCCACTGGTAGCCAGTGATTCCAGTTTTAGGATATTACCTTCATAATGGAATTGGTGCTTGGAATTATTTGAAGCCTTGGTAATGGAGGTCAGCTAGTAAGAGCTGTGTGAGTAAACTGATGACAAGATTTAACTGGCTTTGCTTCAGATTTTACAATGGATATCAAATGGTGATGCAAAAATATTTATTGCACAAAGAAAAACACATCTCTAAAACTAAGCCTTACAATATATTATGTAACTAAACACATCTACCTTATAAGTTTTGTATTGATTTTACTAGATTTTGTATAGATCCATACATCCATACATACACTATATTAGCAAAAGTATTGGGATACCCCTCCAAATCTTTGAATTCAGGTGTCCCTATCGCTTAAATGCCCAAAGGTGTATCAAATCAAGCACTTAGGCATGCAGACGCTTCTACAAACATTTGTGAAAGAATGGGTCAGAATGAAGCGTGGTACAGTGATAGGTTGGTCAATTTGTGAAATTTCCTCACTACTAAATATTCCACGGTCAACTGTTAGTGGTATTATAATAAATGAATAAATAAATTGGTTCCAATGAAATTAGCTCTTAATGCTTCAGTATACCAAGACATTTTGGACAATTTCATGCTCCCAACTTTGTGGGAACAGTTTGGGGATGGCCCGTTCCTGTTCCAACATGACTGCGCACCAGTGCACAAAGCAAGATCCACCCTGAAACATAACACTCATAGGGTATGAAAGATCACGTGAAAACATACGAATTGATTTGAATTCAACATTAATTCACATGTAAAATAGTTACAAATTGAGATTGTTGTCAAGTAATATTCGCATGAACTCGACAGTATCCCTGAAAAATCATTGAATATGACTGAGTGCACAGCACTTTGTGACAACAACAGATATCAGAAGTGTTTTCTCTGCCCTTTTTAAAAGTTAACCTACAGTATTATTAAAGCAATTTATGTTGCTATCCAAACTATGCATGGTTATTATTTTCATTATTTGCAATTACCGTTGTTGTTTCTCTGTTATCTGAGACTCACCAATATGCAGATGCTGCCAAATACTTTGTTGACCAAAAATAACATAATCGTTCTGTTATGCAAATGAATAATTGGTAACAGGTTTAGAAAAAAAAAGTGTTATTCACTTACAAGAGCAAAATATTGTTTTTGCTTTTTAGACACAAAATAAATCAACATAGGCTCATTGGAAATACATGCCTCTATCTATTTTTGCAAAAACTCCAAAAGGAACAATAAGTAATTTTAACGTGGACAGTAAAAGTTTGAGTTATTTCTACTTAGTTGAAGTTTCCTTTGCAGTGATTTTTATTCAAACAATATAACACTGTATTAAACACTTCAAATGTGTATGCTTTTCTTAGAAACATCTAAGTAAATAAATACACTGGACATTTCACTTTGAAAGTGTCACAAAACATGCAAGCAGCAATATAATATAATTTTGCAGAAATGTTGCCACAGGCATGTTTTTCCAAAGAGCCGGGGTTGAAGGAAAAATACTATTGTTTTTGACAAAATGAAATGTGTGTGTGTGTGAGAGAGAGAGAGTTGGTAAGTTGAAAGCACAGAGTTCATCCCCCTTTAAAGATCTTCTTTAACCTTGCAGTCCTCCAGAGAATGAAAGGAAAATGTGCCCTTTCTAGAATGGGGAAATTGCTTGTGAAAAGCCAATGACAGAATTCTAACCTTGGCCACATTCGATGTCCCCTCGACCAGCCAGTCCACTGTCGGAACTGATAGAATCAACAGCATTGTGTGCGTGTTTGATTGGCAGGTCAGGAGGAGACATCTATCTGAGGTAAAGTGGAGTCCCAGGATGTGACAGACACAGCCATGGGTAAAAACAGAAGCCTTTGAGATGCACGTAACGCCTACAGGCCTGGCAAAAAGAGTGCTGTGAATAACAGATAAACAATCTGCACTGATAATAAACAATATGCATCCATTCTGCACTATAAATAGTCTCCGATTTAAGATGGGGTCTTAGGTTTTCAAAAACTGTGAAATACATGTGGCTTCACATTTAATACAATGTTTTTATTTGTTTTTTTTAAGTGAATAATAATTTTCTATACAATTTTGTAAAGCTCTAAATCATGTCAGGTGTTATAAGCCCCTGCTTTTTCTCTTGTTTCCCTTTTCTCTTTTTTCTGAGTATAGTTGCCAATTGGATGGGGGCTGATTATTTCATAACATTTTGAGCACAACCCTGAGAAAGTGATGAGTTGAGTCTAAATCTGGATCGGATTCAGAACAATGATCAAAACATAGATCCAGTGTTGACAACATCAATGATTATAATGGGTTCTATTGTCTTTTGTATCGTCGCATCGCTCCGCTTGCTTCTGATGTAAACACGGTGTAACATTAATGAAACATACAGCCTATATATTAAGACCTACTGTACCGCACGTACCTAAAATAATGTAAAACATCAGATGTTTTTCCCCAACAGCTAACCAAATGTTCTCATAAGACATAACAGAACATGAATGTGAATACTCGCCAAGACAGATACTTTGAAGTACTGTAATTCAACATGTTGATGGAATAAACCTCCTGGGCATTACTGCATGACACACATCCGCTAGGGTGTGTAATTGCCAGCCACAGGGTCATCAGCTGGAAGCCACCTTACACCAATGTTTTGCCCCTTTAGTCCCAGAACATCTGGGACAGCGGACAGGACGCCTCCCTGTCACCCCCTGCGGCTGGACTTAGATCTCAGGTCCTTATGCCTTGAGACTTCTCAACACCCCAAATCTTGTCATTCCTCCTCATCCATAGCCAAAAGCTTCCTTTCTCTGCCTCTTCGACAAGCTATTTTAAGGCCTTCCCGACTAAGAGAGAGCTAAAGCCTATGTCCCTCGGAAAGTGGCTGGTCGACTGGGCAATGAAGGCAAAAATCTCCACTGGTAAGTTATTGCTCTCCATCCCTTTCCCTGGCATTCCCTACCAGGTTGGCATATTGTGGCTTTTTCTGTGATAAGGCCAGGTAGTAAGACACGAGGACACTAGATTTACAAAAAAAGGGTTTTATTTCACCCCAAAAATACGAAAAAGTCACAAATAAAGAATACAAAAAAATCAATTTAATCTAAATACTCTAGCTAGACTTAAATAAACTGAGGTCAACAAAACAGACTTAACACAATATAACGATGAAACTCAGGAGAACCTAACAAAACAAACTGACCTCCTAACTGAGACAACAGACAGATATTTAAGACAAATGGTGAGCTCACTTTAACAAGACAAGGGGAAACATACAAATCAACATTTTATAAAGCAACTCATTTTTTGCAATCTAACTAAATCAAAATAAATATAGTGACAAAAACCTAAAATAATAATAATGCAAACCAATAAATGTTAATAATAGAAACTAGTAAAAATCAACAAATCAGATGTTTTTTAGTGGGAGCTGAAGAACTTTTCTTCTGAGTAATGCAGCTTCAGAAAGGCATCACGGCAGCCCAAGCCATTTGCGGATAAAGCAAATATGTGTTTATTGGGATTGCACGCTATCTGAGGCTTCTTTGTGCGCACACGTCGGATCTGTCAGTCAGCACGAGTAAGATTGTTTTAATGGACAAAGGTAAGGTACTCCTCTCCTAAAATGTACAAATAAAGATATGTTTAGATGTTTAATTGCTATTTGGAGTATTGGGATCGCTAGATGAGGGCTCATGAACAATCTTTTGTGAAAACCTCAAAAATCGACCAAAATTGAAAAATTTCACTTGTTTTGCCTGTAGCTCGAAATTATCCTGTGCGCATTCTAACTCCTTTTGCCAGCAAAGGTCACATATGCATCTGCTTGCATATGATATTGCTTGTTTCTGGTTCTTCTTCGCATGTGTTTCGATCAAGAGATTCTGTGGTCTTTCAGAATAGGTGTAATAGCGCCCCCTATTGTATAACAGTGAAAACATGGAAAGCCGAAAACAACATATTCTGTTGACTATAAGTAGCGTTGCACCTACATGTCCACTAAATATCATTAGAGTGTTGGTAGAGTTTCAGTTGACTGGTAGGGTTAGGGTTAGAATAAGTTGACATGTAGTTGCAAAGTTACATATAGTCAGTAGAATGTCTGTTGAGAGTCCATTAGAATAAAGTGTTAGCAGATATTAAGCAAATAGTCTACTAATACTCTAATGAGAGTTAGTTGACATGTAGGTGCAACGTTACTTATAGTCAACAGAATGTTCAAAAGGGACCATCAAAATAAAGTGTTACCAAGAGTTCAAAGCTGTTGGTGGCACTTTACCTTTGCCTACCTCAAGAAACCTGTTGTTGGTGTTTTTGGAGTTTGTTTTTCTTTTCTTTTTTACAGGATGGTGAGTTTTTTTTAGTTAGAATAGAATTAAAGCATAAGTGAGTAAGCTGACCCGGAAGATTATTTAGTGTGTGTTAGTTAGGAAACTAGGACTCTTATGTTTAGCTCACCAGTCCTTGTTTAGTTTTGTAAAAAAACGGAAACTTCTTTCCTTTATGTTTTTCACGTACAGACAACAAAACGATCTCCGTTCACACAGATCCGCAAAAAATGACTATTAATGCTGTGTTATGCATGCCAGGCCAGTAGATGCACCACGTGCCTTTAGACTGAACACATAATACACATGTGCATGATGTCACTGTTTACACAAATTAGCATTTTTGTACTCAAAAGCATTGCTGATGCACATTGTCATCTAAAACGCAGTTGCAGGGGCTTTGTTCTTTCTTTTGATATATTGCATATTCAGATATTTATATATTGGGGGGGGCATGACATTTTTATGAAAATGATCAAAAATGCTGGTGGTGGCTGGGAACATAAAAAAACTGGTGGGGATAGAGTTAATTGTGCAGCACTGCATATCTCAGTATATCTTTAAAAGAAATAAATATTTTTCATTGACTTAGTTTGTATATTTTTAGGGGTTGCTGGTGAAGGAGCCATGTTTACATTTGTTTATGTAGTAGTCAGTTGTTGCACAGAATGCACAGCACAGCACAAATGTCCACAATCCGTTCCTGCCGTACATATTTACATCAGTTTATCTGGGTACCAAAATAATACTTCAAACATTAGCATTGCTGTGTCTCCCAGGAGCATATCTTGCTTATTCTGAAAATGCCGCCCACAGGAGGTTTGGGATCAACTTGAGCGCCCAGTGTAATTTGACGTGCGTGTTTGCACGAGAAACGCTTGCCTCGTCACTTACTTGAGAGTGTCACAACCCCTCCAGATGTACCTCGTCTCAGCCGACTCTTCATTGAGTATGCTTAATTCATTACTGGCCCCTACGATTCCCACGCTTTCTCTGGAGATTCGTCCGTGGCTGACTGTATAATTCACATATGTGTTGATTGCCGTCTGTTTATGGCAGGATGCTGTCTGTTTAAAGGGTCAGTGTGATTACTCTTGTCAAAGGAGGTTAGCGGCTGTCAAACTAGCTTCCAGGCCAACTGTTTGGGGTTCTGTGCACGGCTCCTGGGGCCTGCAGAAAGCAGTCTCTCGACTCAACCGTATGTCAGCTTCTGTGGTTGATTGACTATTTATGAGCGAGAGAAGTACATTTGTGGTTTGATTGAAAACATTTCAGAGTACTGGCCATATATATACATGTAGAATGACAGTCCTACTAATTTCATTGGCCGTAATTAACAGCCTTCACGTAATCTGACAGAAATTACAAAACTGAGACTAGGAAAGCCATACTTTAGAAACTGGACAAAGTGATGAAAGGTTTCTCAGGTTATCTGACTAAATCCACAATTTGCAAACTAGGTTTTCTACGTGATCTGATAAACAGATTTCTTAAACAATATATATTAATTAAAGGTGCAGTATCTAAAATCGACAGCAAGCCATAGTCAGAGTAAGGCTGGGCAAGGCTTAAAGCTTAAGGCTTGTGGTGAAAATCAAGTTTTTAATGTTGTCTATTTGGTGATTTTAATATGCTTTAACACCATTGTTGAGCATTTTCTTTTTAAAACTGCAAAAATGAGCCAGGTTATCCCGCTATATGTTTTTCTGTTGATATGAAAAATCAGTTTTACCTCAGTTAGTTGACCGACTGTATTTCTGAGAGGTGGCGGGGCTAATTTGCATATTCATGAATCCGTGCATACTAAATGATGCAAGGGTGTAGCGTTACATTCAAGGTATTTTAAGTCACAAAGAATTTTTTTTCACATGAAAAAAAACAACATTTTAATATGTAATTTTGGTGATCAAAGAGGACTTTTAAGGGGTACAGTTATTGACTACAGGGGGACTTTAAGTCCAGGAGGCAAGCGGCAATGAAAGCTGTTGTCCTCTCTCGTCTGCTGTATCTTAGCTTGAACACATCAAAGGACTAAAGGCGACTGTCAAATAGCATGTGCTTTCTGCGTCTGCGTGTAAGTAAATATGTCTTTATCAGCAAGTATCAATAGTCTATTTTCTTCATTCCAAAAGGGAAACCATAAACAAAGCAGCACTTTATATATACACTCACCTAAATGATTATTAGGAACACCTCTTCAATTTCTCATTAATGCAATTATCTAATCAACCAATCACATGGCAGTTGCTTCAATGCATTTAGGGGTGTGGTCCTGGTCAAGACAATCTCCTGAACTCCAAACTGAATGTCAGAATGGGAAAGAAAGGTGATTTAAGCAATTTTGAGTGTGGCATGGTTGTTGGTGCCAGGCGGGCCGGTCTGAGTATTTCACATCTATTCATAGTATTCATATCTGCTCAGTTACTGGGATTTTGACACACAACCATTTCTAGGGTTTACAAAGAATGGTGTGAGAAGGGAAAAACATCCAGTATGCGGCAGTCCTGTGGGAGAAAATGCCTTGTTGATGCCAGAGGTCAGAGGAGAACGGGCTGACTGATTCAAGCTGATAGAAGAGCAACTTTGACTGAAATAACCACTCGTTACAACCGGGGTATGCAGCAAAGCATTTGTGAAGCCACAAGACGCACAACCTTGAGGCGGATATGCTACAACAGCAGAAGACCCCACCGGGTACCACTCATCTCCACTACAAATAGGAAAAAGAGGCTACAATTTGCACAAGCTCACCAAAATTGGACAGTTGAAGACTGGAAAAATGTTGCCTGGTCTGATGAGTCTCGATTTCTGTTGAGACGTTCAGATGGTAGAGTCAGAATTTGGCATAAACAGAATGAGAACATGGATCCATCATGCCTTGTTACCACTGTGCAGGTTGGTGGTGGTGGTGTAATGGTGTGGGGGATGTTTTCTTGGGACACTTTAGGTCCTTTAGTGCCAACTGGGCATCGTTTAAATGCCATGGCCTACCTAAGCATTGTTTCTGACCATGTCCATCCTTTTATGACCACCATGTACCCATTCTCTGATGGCTACTTCCAGCAGGATAATGCACCATGTCACAAAGTTCGAATCATTTCAAATTGGTTTCTTGAACATGACAATGAGTTCACTGTACTAAAATGGCCCACACAGTCACCAATAGAGCATCTTTGGGATGTGGTGGAACGGGAGCTTCGTGCCCTGGATGTGCATCCCAAAAATCTCCATCAACTGCAAGATGCTATTCTATCAATATGGGCCAACATTTCTAAAGAATGCTTTCAGCACCTTGTTGAATCAATGTTCAATTCAAATATTCAATTCAAATATATTTGTATAGCGCTTTTCACAATACACATTGTTTCAAAGCAGCTTTACAGAAAGTGCATTTCATAAATGTACATTGAAAAATGTTAGAAAGAGAATGTTAAAGAAAAATGAAAAGGTTAATCAATCATGTATTAATTTAGGCCATAACAGCGCTGGCGTTGAGTCGTCTCTTCACAGGCGTCGAGTCGTCTCTTCACAGGTGTTGGGGCATCTGAAGTCTCCATGAGAGGCTGGATACAAACTGGAGCTGACAAACTATTTACCTCGGGACTAGTGTCCCGAGATAATAACAGAAAAGCAGATGGGAAATAATTAGCATAGCTGCTGTTCAGAATATTAATGCTTTTGATCCGATTTAACTGTAGTATAAAAGGTAATTATAATGTGAATGTCTTTAATCTAGTTTTAAACTGTGACAGCGAGTCTGAACCTCGAACAATATCAGGAAGTGCTAAATGTGAAAATGCCCTCCCTCCTTTAGTGGACTTGGATATCCTAGGAACGACCAGAAGCCTCGAGTTTAGTGATCTTAGAGAGTGCGATTGGATTGTAGGGCGATAGAAGATCCATTAAATACACTGGAGCTAAACCATTTAGGGCTTTAGATCAGTTGCAATACTTTGTAATTGATACGGAACTTAATAGGTAACCAGTGTAGAGATGATAAAATTGGTGTTATATGATCATATTTTCTTGACCTAGTAAGAACTCTAGCAGCTGCGTTTTGGACTAACTGTAGCTTGTTTATTGAGGATTCAGGACAACCAGCTAATAAAGCATTACAGTAATCTAGTCTCGAGGTCATGAATGCATGAACTACCTTTTCTATATCAGAAATAGATAGCATGTTACGTAGCTTAGCAATGTTTCTAAGGTGGAAAAATGCCGTTCTTGTAACATATGAAATATGATTTTCGAAAGACAAGTTGCGGTCTAATATAACACCCAGGTCTTTTACTATAGTGGATAAAGTGACAGGACATCCTTCCAAGTTAAAGTTGTATTGTGAGAGGTTTTGTGGGCAATTTTTTGGACCAATAAGTAATACATTCGTTTTATCTGAATTTAATAGCAGAAAATTACACGTCATCCAGTATTTAATATCTTCAACATACGCTGTAAGTTTAGATAATTTAGCATTTTCATCTGGTCGTGATGAAACATATAATTGAGTGTCATCAGCATAACAGTGGAAATTAATTCCATGTTTTCTTATAATATTACCAAGTGGCAGCATATATATTGAGAATAGCAGAGGGCCTAACACAGATCCTTGCGGCACCCCATAGTCTACTGACGTTATCTTTGATTTTTCCCCATTTAGACAGACAAAATGGTAGCGGTCTGATAAGTATGATCTAAACCAGTTTAATGCCTTTCCCTGAACACCAGTGTAATTTTGAAGTCGATCTAAGAGTATTTTATGATATATAGTATCGAACGCAGCACTAAGATCAAGCAGAACTAGTATTGAGATACAGCCTTGGTCAGAAGCTAGAAGTAAATCATTTGTGATTTTAACGAGTGCAGTTTCTGTGCTATGATGCGGTCTGAATCCTGATTTAAATTTTTCATAGATTTCATTTTCTTGCAAGAAAGAGCACAATTGAGCGGACACAACTTTTTCTAGTATTTTAGATATAAATGGAAGATTTGAAATTGGTCTGTAATTTGCTAGGTTATTATGATCTAATTGTGGCTTCTCAATGAGAGGTTTTATGACTGCCAACTTGAATATTCTTGGAACATGACCTAAAGACAAAGACGAGTTAATAA
This sequence comes from Gobiocypris rarus, assembly GCA_023029165.1. Classification (NCBI taxonomy): domain Eukaryota; kingdom Metazoa; phylum Chordata; class Actinopteri; order Cypriniformes; family Gobionidae; genus Gobiocypris; species Gobiocypris rarus. The sequence continues at coordinate 34,663,408 of CM040911.1, read as the reverse complement.
TATAGAGAAGAGGCTCTTCCACTACAGGTAACAGCTCTTTCAGTAGTTTAGTGGGTATTGGATCTAATAAACATGTTGTTGGTTTAGATGCCATGATAAGTTTATTTAGCTCTTCCTGTCCTATAGTTTTAAAGCGGTGTAGTAGTTCTTGAGGGGCGATAATTGAGGTTTAATCATAAGACATCATTAAAGGTTGTACATTTACAATTCTGTTTCTGATGCTTTCTATTTTCTCAGTGAAGAAATTCATTTAATCATTACTACTAAACTGTAACGGAATATTTTGCTCAGGCGATGCTTGTTTATTTGTTAGTCTACACACAATGTTAAATAAAAACCTTGGATTTTTTTGGTTATTTTCTATTAGTTTGCGGAGATGCTCAGCCCTGGCTGCTTTTAGGGCCTTTTTATAACGTGACATACTATCTTTCCACGCGATTCTAAAGACCTCTAAATTAGTTTGTTTCCATTTACGCTCTAAGTTACGAGTTTCTCTCTTGATAACATGTGTAGCACTGTTGTACCATGGTGCTTTAGTTTTCTCTCTAACCTTTTTTAATCTAATTGGTGCAACAATTTCTAATGTACTAGAGAAAATGGTGCACATACTGCTAGTCATTTCCTCTAGTTCATCTGTTTGTTTGGGTTCACTGAGCAGCTGAGACAGATCAGTTAAGCTATTTGAGAAACTATCTATAGTGGTTGGAAGGATTGTTCTGCCTTGTCGATAACCTGGCGCAACATGACAGATTTCAGCAGTACGCAGTATGCAAGTTACCATGTAATGGTCAGTGACATTATCACTTTGCGGTATAATATCTATATCGGTTGGGTTGGTTCCATGTGATATAATTAAATCTAGTGTGTGATTAAGACGATGAGTGGGACCAGTGACGTTTTGCTTGACCCCAAATAAGTTTAATAGATCTGTAAACGCAGCCCCTAACGCATCATTTGTGTTATCTATGTGTATATTAAAATCTCCAACAATTAATGCTTTATCGACGTTGACCAATAGATCTGAGAGAAAGTCTGCAAACTCTTTTAGGAAATCAGCATAGGGCCCTGGAGGTCTATATACAGTAGCCAAGGCTAGAGATAATACGGTTTTCTTTCTTACATCTAAGAGCGTAACATTTAGCACTAGTACTTCAAACAAATTAAACCTGTGACCTGTTTTCTGAGTAACATTAAGAATATCTCAATAGATTGTTGCAACACCGCCGCCACGACCAATCAGACGGGGCTCATGCTTATAACAGTATCCTGGTGGAGTAGACTCATTAAGACCAAAATAATCATTTGGCTTAAGCCAGGTTTCAGTAAGGCAAAGTACATCGAAACTATTATCTGTGACCATTTCATTTACAATAACCGCCTTAGGTGTGAGCGATCTAATGTCACGTAGAATTAAGGCAGTTCTGAAGGCGAAAGGTGGTCAAACACAGTATTAGTATGGTGTTCCTAATATTCCTTGATCACTTTCTTCATTCCAGTCAGCTCATTTTATTATGAAAATATTCATACATTCGAACATTCATACATTTGGAATGCAAGATAACGTAAATTATAACAGCCTTCCGTCTGTACCGTCTTGACTTCTTCGCTCGCTTACATCACTTTCGCTTTTATAATCATGTACTGACTTGCCAATCAGAGTTCTCTCTCACCAACGGCCCAACAGCGATTGCTGAATTGGCCCAAAAAACCCAGACGGTGAGACTAGAGTCAACGGTGTGGAACACACCAGAAAAACAAAGCTGGCCGACACTCAAAAATGACCCGACGTTGCCCGATGGCCGACTGTCAGCTTTAACCTTGCCCTGAATTTTCTCACTCAAAACACTGACTGCTGCTTCTTCTGTTTGCTTTTAGAGAGAAAATGTGCCCATAACTGCTGCTCTAGGATTAGTTTTCTCCGTAATAATAGAATATTGGCAAAACAGATTTGGTGTTTTGCAGACATTCCACTTCTCAGACATTCCACGATCAAACACGTGCCGATTCAACATGTTCATCTGGTGAAAACAAGTTCCAAGAGATGCCAACAGACACCGACAGGGGTAACCCAATGATCAGACAAAACCCTACAAAGTGTCTTTTGCTGTCTGTCCGTGCAGTGAGTTGGTCTGGAAAAAAATGGACTTATGAAATTAAAGGCCAATTAAGTGTACTTAAGTCTACACTTTCATGACCATTACTTAACACACTTTCAAAAAATGCACTTTGCAATAATGTCAAACTGAAAGTTTTATTTTACAGTATATTTTAAACTAGTAGTTTTTCCCTGCAGTGTACATAAAAACCACGTGTGTGTGTGTGTGTGTGTGTGTATATATATATATATATATATATATATATATATATATATATATATATATATATATATATATATATATATATATATATATATATATACATATATATATTGTTTTTTTCAGCAGGTCATTCCTTGAGATGTCATGTCAACATCCCAATGTTGATGTAATATGTTTTTGCCACTAAAACAAGTCCTTGTTTTCAATGTCAAAATCTCACATAATATCTAATTCTATTGTTCACTGGGGGAAAAAGGTGTTCCTTTAAAAAAGGGTGCTTCTCTTCATACAAATACAAACTCTTTTTAATTGAATCTTTTTTAAAAAACAAAAAAAGTACCTGGGGATTCAGCAGCAAACTTTTGCTTTGTGCTTCAAACGTCTGATATACTTGCTTCAAAATAGGATTTAGTGATTGCAAACAATCCACAAATTCTGTCTCTGTGGGGATATACAAACAACACTTATGTGGCAGATCTCAACAAAACAAATATCAGGCATAAGCCTGTGTTCAGATGCAGCCACTGCCTCAACAAGTAAGTAACATTTACAACTAAACCTGTAGAATATGAGAATATACGAGTGTAACTGGCAGTGTAAGCATTTTGAACTGCAGAGGCACTTTCAACTTAACATTAGTTGAAAAAGGAAGGCAATAGGCCGTAACTTTACTTTATTAAGTTTTAAATATGGATATTTTTCTTTCACAAACGCATCGATTTGCTTCACACTGAAACTTCAGTGTGTGAGAACAGAGAGATTCAGGAAGTGTTAATGGGAGCCCCATGGCCAGGCAGCCACTTTGACCTTGGTGTAATCTCACTGACCTCATGAATGATTGATAAATAAATATGAAACTCAAGTCGTCTTCAGAGGCTGAAGGATCTAATCTCATCAGGAGCATCAGCCTGACCTGAACCAGACCTGTTTGTTCTTGCTGATTAAATGACAGCAGATGAACTGTCTGCCAAAGATGGGCGGACCACAACTAAAGCATTCACCACTTTGATCCGGCTGTCACAAATGTTAAAGGGACAGTTTACAATAATGACAATTCTGTCATTAATTCCAAAAAATGAAAATGCAATAATCTTTTACATCTCTATGTCAAAAAAGGAGAAAACTTTTAAATCTTTACATGCCAAGTTCTTAGAAATGTAGCTACTCCTTGTGTTCATGTTTTTTTTTTTTTTTTAAGGCGAGACACTACAGGCAAAAAAAAACACAAAAAAAACGTTCTTGTCATCGATCTTGTCATCAGAGAAGAAGGCTACATCTGAAATCGCGTACTTATACTGTATAGTAGGTGAAATACATTGACAAAAGAGGTCTGTCTGAATTCACAGTAGGTATTCATAAAAGAAAAATACCCAGATTACATATACTTAGGTGAAATTTTGAAGTGTGCATACAACGGACACTTTACTATCCCATGAAGCCACTGGAGAGGCTATACATCGCCTCCAAATGGTGCAAAACTCTGCTGCTCGAGCGCTAACATTTAATAAAAATTCTGTACACATCACTCCGATCCTCAACCAACTTCAATGGCTTCCTGTGGCCAGTCGCATCGAGTTTAAACTGTTAGTTTTAGTCTATAAAGCCAGTCACGGCCCTGCACCAAATTATCTTGCTGAGTTAGTTCAACCTTATGTTCCTGCCCGGACCCTCAGCAAAGAAAACCTGCTTGTCATCCCCAAGTTTAAACGCTCTACTATGGGAGGAAGGGCTTTTAGTGTTTTTAGTGCTTTTAGTGTAGTTTTGATTAAAGATTACAAAGGTGCATGAAAAAAGTTGTCCATGGATGAATCATTCTAAATATTGCAAAGTTAATTAAGCATAAAGTAAATTTTAATCACAAATGTTTTGGATTTATTTTCTGCTTTTTTGCTGGCCATCATTTCAATTTCAAACGTCCATCAGAACATCCGTCTGTTCTTTCCTGTTTAATTTTAATACACCAAGAAATCCGTCCAAGAAAATTGACTTTTACAGATTGCAATATCTGTCATTCTTTCTTTCATTACAAGTCCATTTTAGAACAATTTTGCCTTTACATCTGACCCATTTAGCTGACCTATATGACTTTCTTTCTTTTGTTGAACAAAAAAAGGAAAATTTTTACTAAAAGGAAAAAAATGCACTATAGACTTAAATAGGGCCTGAGGCTTTCAAGCTTGAAAAGGAGCATACACGTATCCTAAAGTCTTCTAAAGCCATATGATAAAACAAAATGTAGGTGTTACTTTGTAAAAAATCTTGACAGATATGTGAACCACAGAACCAGTTAAACTTAATGTTCAATAATGTTATTGATCTGAATATTTTTGATGCTTTGGTCTTATTGGTTTATTTAAAGGAATTAAATCATTAAAGGATTAAAAGGGATTTAAGGAAATAAAGAAAAAGAAATAAGATAAATAAAAGTTCCAGTTCTATTGCATTTATGAAGTAAACAAAATTTAAAAAAAAAATCACATTCAATCTTCGCATGCCTAATATGTAAAAATGCAAAACATTTCTTGTCACTTCAAATTCACCTATAATTTATAATGCCATATTTTCAATTCAAAAAGGTGAAATTTCATTAAAAATTAAAGAAGTTTGCATCGCTTGATATTACTGGCAGAAGCGACAAAGTTTTCATTGTAAAACAATTGTCAAACAAAAGCTTGAAATCTGCAGTCTTCATTTATTGCAATTGCTTAGAAAATCGCAACCCAAACATTCTTCAAAGCATCCTCTTTTGTATTCGGGAGAAATAAATTCATACATGTTTGGAACATGGTGAATAAATTGTAGTCAACTATTCCTTTAAATCATATCATACGGTATTGTTTAACTACATCTGTAGAGGTGCTTCATTGAAAAGAGTGATATAGGAGGTCAGACAGTGGCCTAATATGGAATAATGCTGCCCGGGGTTTTAGGTTACACACTACCCGGCAGTGGTTCTCTTCTGAGAGGTCATTTGAATGTAATATTAACATCTAAAGATACAAGAGTCATTTATCTTCTGGGCCGTATAATGTAGAGTGAGGACAAGAATAAATATATGGAGGAATATCTTCTGGAAGAGCACATGCTGAGGGCTGAAATTAGTATTGACTAACAATTCAGCTCAACGCTGTCTATTGTCTATGAACAAAAGCTATTTTAAAGCACTTGTCTAGGGCTGTTGTAGAATAGAACCTCCAGATAAGTGCTGAGGTTTGAGAATTAAGCTTAAAGCAAAACAACAGTGGTGCTGAATTTTGTTAAGTCAGTAACGCTTTGTCTAGAGGGCATATCTGTCTGTATCTGTAAGGCAATACTTCTTTTTGAGTGGAGCTGTTTGTGAATTTATATTTATTTGTGCTGTGAAAGCGTATCTAATGCATGTCCTATATTTATCTGCCTCTTAAAAAGCCTCCTTTCTTAAAATCTAGAATCCATGGGGATTTGTTTTAACACTTTAAGATTTCAGATTACATGAAATCTAACTGCAGTACCAGCACGATATCACTAACAAAAGATACACATTATCATTGACAGATTCCTTTATTATCAAGCTGTGAAGATATGACAAGTACGAAAAATTAAGATATTTATGAACATTTCTGACACATTTTTAATATTTTATTAATTTTTAATATATTTATTTATTTCTTTAAAAGGTTTTTCTATAGACATATAGCAATGAAATCAAATAGATGATGATGATAATAATAGTAATACTAATGAATACTACTATTACTAATAATAATAATCTTAAAATAAGTCTCCCTTTGAATTCCACAGAGGAAAAAATGTCATACAGGTTTGGGAGGATATGAAGATGAGTAAATAAAAAATGCACCAAAAAAATTATATTCTGTCATCATTTACTGACCTCATGTTGTTCCAAACCTGTACGACGAACAAAAAAAAAGAAGATATATTTTGAAGATTGTCCCGCATTTGCCCAGAAAATGAAATTCAATGGCATGCAATGGGAAGTGCAATTCACTAAAAATTTAATAATAATAGTTCAACTGTTAAAAATGAACAAATAAATAAATGCAACTTTACAGTTGTTTGAATGCAAACAAGTTTTAACGTGAAACATTTACATATATATTTTTGTGTTTGTTTACATTTATTTATTTATTTAATTGATGGAAAGCCATTAAATCAACATTTTTCTTGAAATTGGTTTTTAAGGCAAGACACCCCAGCTGAATAGTGTAAAAAAACTAAAATTACTGATAACTAATGCAGTTAATTGATTACAAGTTTCCTGAAATGTTTTGCTTAAATATACAAATGAGGTGTTATCTAATTAAATATGCACTTATTTGCATACATTTCTATAACAAAGGTCTGGACATTATATAGTCAGGTACAAAATGCTTTTCTTTTTTTCTCTTTTTTTGATATATTATAGAGTCACATTTTTTTACTGAGGGGATTTTTTTAAATCAGTTTTTAATGACACCATTAATCAGAAAATACTGTCAACAAACTTTTTTAGGAATAAATAGCTGTATAAAGTAAAGCAAGTTATATATGAACAAACCCCTCAGTAAAAACCTTCAAAATATAGATGAATAAAAAGTTGTGCAAGTGCTACTGAGATTTTTGTGTATTTTCCTTTCTTATGTAATTGAAATCTTCAGACGCAAATAGATAAAGTGCTATAAAAGATACATTTAAAATTTTATTTTTGGATGTTTTCTTTCCTCTACTATGAAAAAAAAACCACTTTATGAAAAGACAAAAAGCGCAAAATCTCGAAATTGACAGATGCATGAGAAACCACAACAATCCAATTGTGGCGAGGTGGACGAACAAGGGAGGTAGGAGGAGCGACACCATTGAAGGACGAGAGAGGACCGGCCCTGGAATTTACGTTTTGTTATTTGTGTGCACGGCAGCCGTCAGTGAGGGGCTTGCCGCGGTTTACTTTCATTTTGTGTTTATTTATTTATTAAAGTCTTTTAAATATTCGCCGGTCCCCACCTCCTTCATTCCCATATCTACGAACTTCATTACACCAATCAATACCTGATGGACAAAATCAAGTCCCAATAAAGCAACAATCCCTTGTTGCTGGTAATATTACATGTACCCTGCCCTTTTACAGACAAAGTCACAACTCATCAACTTAGAGATCCAGTCAATTCCTGATGGACAAAATTAAGTCCTACTAGGGATGCCACAATTCTCAATATAATATTGAACCGTTCGGTACGGCATTCACGGTTCAATACGCGCTTGTGAATTGTGTTTTTTCAGTTTCGCATTTGATAAATTATTTTTCCACACATTCTATAATTTGCCTCCATCCCAACATACTGAACAAAGGGACATACATTCACATCACAGGTTAGTGAGTTATACTCACGGGACACTATAGTTATTCACAATCACCAAAGTTCATCATATGCATGCGTTTTAAAGCCTTGCCGGTTTCATTCGCGTGCACTGTTTTAACATGCGCTTTTCATATATATATATTTATTTTATATTATCCAATACACTAGGAATGTGTAAAAAAGTTTTTTTTTAGTAAAGTTAAGTTTAAGTAAGGTTTTTCAATTCTTTTAAGTAAAATAAAGAAAGTAAAATAATAGTATTTTTCTCAACCTCTTGCTATTCCTATCGCCTAAGAATAGAATAACAAAAAATGTATGTGACAAGCCATCCGAACCGAACCGAACCGAAAACCGTGGTTAAAAACCGAGGTACAGTATTGTTCAAAATAATAGCAGTACAATGTGACTAACCAGAATAATCAAGGTTTTTAGTATTTTTTTATTGCTACGTGGCAAACAAGTTTCCAGTAGGTTCAGTAGATTCTCAGAAAACAAATGAGACCCAGTATTCATATATGCACGCTCTTAAGGCTGTGCAATTGGGCAATTAGTTGAATTAGTTGAAAGGGTGTGTTCAAAAAAATAGCAGTGTGGCATTCAATCACTGAGGTCATCAATTTTGTGAAGAAACAGGTGTGAATCAGGTGGCCCCTATTTAAGGATGAAGCCAACACTTGTTGAACATGCATTTGAAAGCTGAGGAAAATGGGTCGTTCAAGACATTGTTCAGAAGAACAGCGTACTTTGATTAAAAGTTGATTGGAGAAGGAAAACCTATAAAGAGGTGCAAAAAATGATAGGCTGTTCAGCTAAAATGATCTCCAATGCCTTAAAATGGAGAGAAAAACCAGAGAGACGTGGAAGAAAACGGAAGACAACCATCAAAATGGATAGAAGAATAACCAGAATGGCAAAGGCTCAGCCAATGATCACCTCCAGGATGATCAAAGACAGTCTGGAGTTACCTGCAAGTACTGTGACAGTTAGAAGACGTCTGTGTGAAGCTAATCTATTTTCAAGAATCCCCATAAAGTCCTCTGTTAAAAAAAGGCATGTGCAGAAGAGGTTACAATTTGCCAAAGAACACATCAACTGGCCTAAAGAGAAATGGAGGAACATTTTGTGGACTGATGAGAGTAAAATTGTTCTTTTTGGGTCCAAGGGCCACAGGCAGTTTGTGAGACGACCTGAATTCAAGCCACAGTACACAGTGAAGACAGTGAAGCATGGAGGTGCAAGCATCATGATATGGGCATGTTTCTCCTACTATGGTGTTGGGCCTATTTATCGCATACCAGGGATCATGGATCAGTTTGCATATGTTAAAATACTTGAAGAGGTCATGTTGCCCTATATGCTGAAGAGGACATGCCCTTGAAATGGTTGTTTCAACAAGACAAGGACCCTAAACACACTAGTAAACGGGCAAAGTCTTGGTTCCAAACCAACAAAATTAATGTTATGGAGTGGCCAGCCCAATCTCCAGACCTTAATCCAATTGAGAACTTGTAGGGTGATATCAAAAATGCTGTTTCTGAAGCAAAACCAAGAAATATGAATGAATTGTGGAATGTTGTTAAAGAATCATGGAGTGGAATAACAGCTGAGAGGTGCCACAAGTTGGTTGACTCCATGCCACACAGATGTCAAGCAGTTTTAAAAAACTGTGGTCATACAACTAAATATTAGTTTAGTGATTCACAGGATTGCTAAATCCCAGAAAAAAAAATGTTTGTACAAAATAGTTTTGAGTTTTTACAGTGAAAGGTAGACACTGCTATTTTTTTGAACACACCCCTTTCAACTATTACCCCAATTGCACAGCCTTAAGAGCGTGCATATCATGAATGCTGGGTCTTGTTTGTTTTCTGAGAATCTACTGAACCTACTGGTAACTTTTTTGCCACGTAGCAATAAAAAATATACTAAAAACCTTGATTATTCTGGTTAGTCACATTGTACTGCTATTATTTTGAACAATACTGTATGTATTGAACCGTGGACTAACTGTATTGTTGCATCCCCAAGTCCTACCTTACATTTTTGACTCAGATATACATCACAATATAGGGAAGAAAACACTATTGCAACTTCCGTTTCATGCCAACATAAAAAATAAAAATAAAAAAGCTGATGAGGTAATAATAACACAGTTCAGCGAAAATGAGAACTGATGTCTAAATGATATGTTTAATATGATGGCTAAGTGTAAACAAACAGCTCCAGTTGAAGCATTGATCTTGCACACATGCAACATGTATTCTTGCCTAGAGATGTATAAGTCCTTAAATCAGCTGCACAGTTGATTCAAGGTGACTAGCACACACTGACCTCTCTTTTCCCAAAACTGTCAGCACTGGTATTCTCTCTCCTCCATAAGCGGCCTGCTTGCTTGCTCCCTTTTTGTCTCCGCTACCTCTCCTCTGTCCTTCTTCCGGGCTTATTACAAATGAGCGTGACAGCCGCACAGAAAATGGGCCCATCAGTTAGCGGCACCAGAGTGTAGATATGATGGATGATGAGAAAGTTCCCCTCTAAACTTGGGGGTCTGACCTTGTTGCTGGTAATATTACATGTACCCTGCCCTTTTACAGATAAAGTCACAACTCATCAACTTAGAGACCCAGATGGATAGAGCAAAATCAATCCTGGAGATTTGGTGCACGGCCAAGGACACAACAATGCAGTAAATTCAAAAAGAGGGTGATTACCTGGAAACCACTTTGAGCATTTGAAGAGATATTGTTAAAAATGGGCTTTTGTTTGACTGTATTTTACCACATGAAGGTCTAAGTAAAAAAACTTGAGTTCTTTGGAACTTGACTGTCTTCAGAATGCAGAAGAACAGTCTATGGTTCTGTTTACAATTGGTGTTAACTCGTTCCCCGTCAGCGTTTTTGAAAAAAGTTACCAGTCAGCGCCAGCATTTCTGATCATTTTCACAAAAATGTCATAGCCCCCAGAATATTTTGTTATATGAATATCTGAAAAAGGAATAAAAAAGAACAGATCTGCTTGTATGTGGGTAAGTTGCATAAAGCTATATTTTGAGCAAAAAGCAGAGAAAATTGTCTTTTTGTCAAGTCGAGTCACCGTCTTATAGCGCTCCCTGGGTCAACATTTCATTTGGTAATGTTAGGCAGTTTTGATTTATATGCTGTTAAATGTTGATGATCGCGCTATTTTACATATACATCTGCTTATGCTGTTGCTTGTTTCTGCTTCTTCTTCGCATGTCTTTTGATCTGGAGATTTTTTTTTTTTCAAGGAACCCGAAATTACCCGTAAATACACATGCAGAACATCTTTGATTTTCCTGTAGTCACACGTATGTTGACATATAGAATACATTCACAATTCCAGAGACCCTTGCCTTCAACAGACAATGAAATTCAAGCACAGATGGTTTCTGTAGATACATTTGAGGGCAGCTTTGAGATTGCATGGGTACAGGGGTACAACTTACAGTAAGATGAATGTAAATGCTAATGGCTTATTCCAGGTATTACAGACTTCCTTGGGGGATACAGTCACAGTCAAGTGAACCAGCTGGAGCTGGTAACTCTGTAGTTAATAAAAAACAAACAAAAGAAGTGTAGAATCAGTTCTGTAATACTGTAAGCTGTGTATGAACTTTATGCTGTCTGTTTGAAGCATGTTCAAATAGCCTAATGACTAACATTTTTTGAAAGCTCATCGTTCACTTGGTTATAAAGTTACATGAAAAATACTCATTACAAGCTTTTTTGATGCTGGAAGGATTTCATGTAAGAGTTCTCGATAGACATCTCGTTTATTATTCATCATGTAAATGTACACTGTCATTGCCAGTGAGCCGTTGAACAGCAGTAATAGCCATCATCTGATCTATTATTCATAATCAGCAATTTGCATAAGCAGCAGTACAGTCTCCCAAATGACTATGTTAAAGCCATGGTCAGGTGATCCCGATAGAGGTGCTAACTCTACGCTCTTTCGCAAACATTAAAGGAGCGCTGGGGTGGACACGCTGGTGCTCAATGACTAGACAAGCTTTTGATTTTTGCTGCTGCTCGTTCGTTTTATCACCCGCCAACACCTCCTGTATTTGAATGTGTGCTTAATCTTTGTCACTGCTGGAGACTGTATGTTGCCTCAATAATGGCTGTAGTGAAAGACCAAAACACAACAAAAACAAGCAGAGAAGTTTAGGGACTCAGTCAGACTTTCTCAGGTCAATGTCAGGCCTTTCATCTCATCAAAAGCAGAAGATTTAGATGTTCTTATATGTTCTGCAGATGTAAACCCATATGCTTTTTTCTTTCCAGCATTGGAATATTTACTATCGAAACAGGAAGTTAGTGCCCTTAGGTGTGTCAGAGTCCACTTTTGCTAGTTTAAACTATGTAAGAAACGGTCTACACGCCAGGCATATGGTCCAAAAAGGTTGTCCCTAGCTCTTAATCAGTAATGGGTGTGTTTTGGGCATAACGTGCAATAAACCAATCCGAGTCTCATCTCCAATTCCCTTTAAAAGACAGTTGTGCTTGCATCATGGCGGATTCGCTATTTAAATGGCGGAATTCCCAATCCTTATTTTTATATTTAAAAATGTTTGTATGCTGCTTTGCATCCCTGTGTGTGTAATAATCAGAGCGTATGCGCATTGTGTACCCACTTATAGGTAAATATTACTAACACGCCCTTTAAATAACAAATAAATAAATAAATAAATAGTGTGCTATTGACTTTAGACCAGGTTTTTGTTGGTCAATGGCGCAGTCATTTTGACTCAAATAGCAACGCGCCAACAATGCACCTGAACACACCTCATTTTCAGACCAGCATGCCCACGGGCGAACAGATGGGCACGAGTGCATTTGCTATTTACACAACGTGGCGCTGGGCAATCATATTTAACTAAAGGCTAAAATACTATACCTGACTAAACTCGGGTCTCCTCAGTCTGAACAGAACAGTCCGAGATTTTCGGTTTGTGAGACATCCCGGCTTCCTAGTGACCTCCTGCCCTTCAATAAGGAAAAGTTTTTCTGCCTCTGATGGCTTCCAGTGTCCCTCCAATCCCTTAATGGAGTGGAGTTATCACCCACCATCTGCCTCTGAAGGCTCTTGGCAATACACCAGCCTTCATCCAAGGACCTGGTGTTCCACACTCTCGTCTGAGTTTCACAAGTTCACACTTCCATCAAATTAAATAGAGTAAATATTATGCGTGCTGTCCTGGGAAGGGCTCCGGGGTTGGAATTTTGGTCCGAACCCCTTGATAGAGATAGAGTAGATTAGACTGTATTGTATTATGGATTGTGTTGACGTCTAATAAGAGTTTATTAAAGATGTCCTAGAATGAAAAATTGAATTAACCATGGCATAGTTGAATAACAAGAGTTCAGTACATGGACATCACATACAGTCTCAAACACCATTGCTTCCTCCTTCATATGTAAATCTTGTGCGTGAAAAAACACACGGAAAAACAGGCGAATCTCAACATAACACCGACTGTTACACAGCAGTCGGGATCATTAATATGTATGCCCCTAACATTTGCATATTCCAGCACATGTCCAAGCGGGACTGCACAGCTGAATCATAGGGAGTTCTGCAGGTATTGTGAAGAAACAAGCGTCACGCAAGGATAGAGAAAATGGCAGATCATGGACATAAATGTTATGTTCCAGACTACACTCTCAGAAAAAAAGGTACAGTGGAGGTACAATTTTGTTCCTTAAGGAACAAAACGTATAACTGTACCTTTAAAGGTACACAATTGGTCATTAGGGTACAATTATACCATTATTTTCCTCGACTTATAGCAGTGGTAGGCAAGTTCGGTCCTAGTGAGTCGCTGTCCTGCAGAGTTTGGCTCCAACCCTGAAAGACATCTATAGAAGCTCTTATTAAGAATTAACAGAAGTTTAGATGCTGATACTTTATTGAAAATGTTTGGTCACCATTATGGAGATCAGTATTTCCTTTAGTTGGGAAGTTTGACTTAAAAGGTACTCTTTTGTACTCTTTTTTTTTTTAATGTAAGGGATGTGAGAACAGGCATGTTGATGTTAACCTATAACCGGATATCGCAACAATTTAATTCAAAGTTGTTTGTTTGCTCGGCCCATTTCACCACGGACGGTTTTTCTAACCTGGGACAATAACAAGAAGGCTTAGCTCAGCGTCTGATACTGAAGAAGCGGCAATTCAAACTATATTCCCGCAAGCAGTAAGTAACCTTAGTCATTTTATCCACTTATTGACTGTCAAAAAAATTCTGATTAAATTGAAATTTTCTTAGTGAGACAACATTAACGATAATATACCCTTTGTTGTCTAGATCGAACGCAAGTTGTTAGTAGGAAACTCCAAGTAGCATACATAACAGTATGACAAATGTCAAATGACAAAGGTTAATATTATTTCCTGCAGAGTTGTCATATAAATCTACAAAATACAACCGTATCCCCAAGTGGAGGAGTTCAGGTATCTTGGGGTCTTGTTCACAAGTGAGGAAGGATGGAAGAGAGATCGACAGGCGGAACGGTGCAGCTTCTGCAGTAATGCAGTCGATGTACCGGTCTGTCGTGGTAAAGAAGGAGCTGAGCTGTAAGGCAAAGCTCTCGATTTACCGGTCGATCTACGTTCCTACTCTCACCTATGGTCATGAGCTGTGGGTCATGACCGAAAGGACAAGATCCCGGATACAGGCTGCGAAATTAGCTTTCTCCGTAGGGTGGCTGGGCGCTCCCTTAGAGATAGGGTGAGAAGCTCGGTCACTCGTGAGGAGCTCAGAGTAGAGCCGTTGCTCCTCCACATCGAGAGGAGCCAGCTGAGGTGGCTAGGGCATCTATTTCGGATGCCTCCTGGACGCTTCCCAGGAGGTGTTCCAGGCACGACCCACTGGGAGGAGGCCCGGGAAGACCTAGAACACGCTGGAGGGATTATGTCTCCCGGCTGGTCTGGGAACGCCTCGGGGTTCCCCGGAAGAGCTGGAGGAAGTGGCTAGGAGAGGGAAGTCTGGGCGTCTCTGCTTAGACTGTTGCCCCGCGACCCGGCCCCGGATAAGCTGAAGATAATGGATGGATGGACAACAGATACATATGGCAATCCCTTTTGTCGGATAGAAATATAATTTAGCCTATATTTCATCAACAACACAACTCAGGAGCTAACTATGTTAGTTGCTTACAGATAGCTTACTCGATCCTTCTAGCTAATGTCACCTTCTCCACCACTTAAGTTGAAACCATAGTCATTTGACAAGGCATCTAATCTAAAAATGTGTTACAAAAAACTTTACTGTACTGTACAAACAACATATTTATACACTACCCAGTTCGCTGTTTAGAGTTTGTGATTCAAAGGGAAGAAGCTATCATTGTAAAATCATACGGTGACGCATTACAATGATTAAAATGTTTTTACAATGCTAAAAACAAAGTTGTGATTGCTGACATGTGATATGCTAGTTTACATCTAGGTTAAAAATATTTATCTTCGTCAGAAACCGGATCAAACATAAGGTTGGATGCATAATCTCTCCATTGTCATGATGGACAGTAGAGATGTGTTTCTGTCACTGAAGCTACTGATATTAGCCGCGCAGTGAAACAGCCAATAAGAGCCAAACTCTACATTAATATTCATGACCCTTCCAAATAAGGCAAAAACAGACCATTTCATTCTAGGGACAATTTCTAGGGTTGTAAATGGACCTGTAAAACCGTATCTGGACAATTTTTGCCCTCAAATAAGTCACACCCTCTATGTAGATATCAGAGAACAATTTAAAATATTGTTTCAACTCATTCTAGGGTACCTTTAAAATCAAGTGAGGAGATGGGGTGGTGGAGGGATGCAAAAAATCTGTCAATGAAAGGAGGTCAAATCTGCTGTATATACACCTTGTCATTGATTAATTTAGTGTGTTAATTCATGTTTAATTAGGTTTAATTATCTGAACATGCTCCACTTGTGTTTAATTAGGTTTAATTATCTGAACGTGCTACTCCAGAAATTTGTTAATAAAACATCACATGTACGTAAACTCCCCATCTCAATCCAATTCTCTTAACTCTCCCAACCAAACAGCACCAACCAAAAATAAAATAAATTATATATAAAAAGATGATATATGATATAGATAAGAGCAAATCAGTCGGACGTACAGTGGCACAGTGCTCATTCAGTAAATGCACAGCTGAACAGATGTGTTTTGAGTCTGAATTTGAATGTGACTACTGTAACAGCACATCTGATCTGTTCTGAAAACGGGTTCCAGCTGTGGCTGGCATAATAGCTAAAAGCAGACTCTCCTGCTTATGTACTCATGTCATAATGAGAATTATTATATATTATATATATTATACACCAGCCAGCATCCAAGGACCTGGTGTTACACACTTATGTCTGAGTATGTACAAAAACTAATTGGAAGAGAAATCATATTTGAGCATATCTGCTAAAGGTTTGTCTACAGTACATGTACGAGTACATTAGCATATACATAATAGACACAAACTCAAGCCACAAATTTTGAATTAATAGGGTCATAAAAAGGCTTGCTGTGCATTGTGTACTGTGCTGCACTTTAACTACATTTTTCAGTAGTGTGACAGTGGCTCAACTGTTTTCAAAATAGTGTTGCATTTCCCAGGGGCACCTGCAGGACATGATCCATGATACGTAAAAGGAAAAAAGGTCTTAGGTCTTTTTTTAACACATTTAAAATGGAAAATACATCTATGTCTTATACAGTTTCCTTCCTTCTAAATTATAAATGATCTCAAAGTTATAGGTCATAATACCTACTATGCATTCACAACCAATACAAAACACACAAAATTGATTATTTAAGGGGGTGGTCACACTCAGCTTCAGTCAATCTCATGTCAATCTTGAGTATCTATAGAGTAGTACTGCTTCATTCATATCTCTGACAAGTCTTTAGTTTTATTCTATTTATAAAAGAAAGATACGCTGTACCAAGTTTTTTCTGAATAAAACCGAGCGGCTGGAGGCGTATCGTGTGGGCAGGGCTAAAGAATCACAACCGTGCGCAGCTATTGAGTTGAGAGCGTCTGAAAGCTGTGACATCCTTAAACGTGGAAAAGAAAACGTTATCCTAAATAAACCATGGCTATCAATCAGATTCAACCATACATATACAGTATGATCCAGAATCTGATCCGGAGGCTGAAATTGAACAGGAGCAGCAGCAAGAACAACTACAGCAGGATGTCTCTATGTGGTATGTACTGTAACTGTATTTCCTTAGCGGCTTGTCATGCGTGAGTTTTACAACATGTGTGTGTACTCATGGTTTATGAGGACATTATTTGGTTTATGGACTATATGCGATTTAACATTAGCAGTAGCAAGCGGAACAGTTTTGCACATCAAGACTAGTGTTTACATAGAAAAACAATGGAATAGTAGCACATTTAAATGAAGAAATGTGCTTTGTGTGAACCAGGCTAGGTTTAATATGAAATAATTACAATTTACACCATACATTGTATGCTCCATTGATAAATTAACTATACGTGATTATGTTGTTTACTTAAGGTGCACTTACGCAATGATAGCTAACAGAAAGACATTTTTGAAGCAGTTTTACTCATCACCTGCTTCCAACGCTGGACCGTGAACCTTTTCGCTGGGACCGCTCCATCTTTCAGAATTAGACAAGCTACAAATCCATCGTCAAAATGGGCCTTGTTTATAAAAACAACCGTTGCCGAAATGCAGGGACCAAACAAAAACACTTGCACAACTCAGTTGCTGCTCCAGAAAAACAAACTCCATCCACTGTTCCATTAACGCTAGGTCCTATGGGAAGCTGTGCCCTAACAACCAAAAACTCACTTTATTTGGTGACATTGTTGATTTCGTGAAGTCCTGTGACTGCAGAGCAGCCGGCTTCCCTAAAGCCGTGCAAAGCTTGTTGATGGGTGTGCATTTGCTCTCTCACTCTGGTCGGTCGTGGTCAGCTTACCATTGTCCGACACTGTTCACATGAGAACTACAATGCAAATGTGTGTGATGCTGATGGAGGAGCTAGCCAATGGTGAGCCGCCGTTCTGCTTCAGAACTCGGAAGTGCTGCACTGTATTTACTACGTCAACAGCATACGAGAAACACACAGACAAGAAGAGATTGTTGGATAAATCATTCTTTTTGTTGTTTTTTGCGCACAAAAAGTATCCTTGTCGCCTTCATAAAATTAAGGTTGAACATATTAACAATGTCTTTCCTAGGTTTTTTGGCCTTGAAAGTGGTAATTAAATTGCTGCCTATGGAGGGATCAGAGAGCTCTCGGATTTCATCAAAATATCTTAATTTGTATTCCAAAAATGAACGAAGGTCTTACGGGTTTAGAACAACATGAAGGTGAGTAGTTAATGACAGAATTTTCTTTTTTGGGGTGAACTAACCCTTTAATAGGCAGTACTTTAGGAGATTATTGAGGCAAAAGTTGTAGTTAATAGTGAATATGTGTTCCCCACACTAAAGTGTTACAGAATTTATATAGTGAATAGTTACTGTATTCATTTGAATGCATCATGATTATAAAGGGATATGGTAATGGAACAGAAAGTTTGTTGAGGGAATGCAAAAGCACTGACAAAGATTTTTCCCATCAATTTTTTTCCCCAACATCCCTTTATGGGCTCCATACATTAGAAACATTTGGAAATAAAGATATTAAGATGTAATTATTAGTATTGTAATATTACAATTTGAAATTTTAAGTATTTTCAAAGTCATATACATATACAAAAAGTCGAATCATTTAACTTTTACTGTGTCTCCACCGTAGGAACTTTCCCCAGGAACTAGGGGTGCCACTGGGGTGTTTTGACCGCAGGGACCAAGGGTCTAAATGAAAATGATTTCTCCCTCAGAACTTTTTCAAAGTTTAGGAACTTTCGGTGGTGGTACTTGGATTGGTTGAGTTACACAGTATTTTATTTCAACCACCATTTTTAAACAATGGAGTTTAAAAAAACAAAATCCAGTGGGAACTGGAAAGTCGCCTACGTCACTGGACTAATCTTCACGGTACTTTTGACCGTGATGGAAATGCAGACAGAAACGTTCCTGGGGGAAAAGGACCTGGGACAAATTATTCCAGGTAATTCCGTGGAAACGCGGCTATAAATGCAAAATCACCCCAATCATTCTAGAAGGATTTGTCTAAAACAATATTGCAGAAAAACTAAATATCGCAATGCAATATCATGCAGTCCTAGTGAGAAGATATGCACCGGGGCTTTGTACAACATGAGTGGATTGAAAACTGCTCCCTGTTATATTTGCCAGTGATGTTAGACACAAGATGTTCTGCAATAACTTTGTTTAGCCTTTTGCCCTGTAGCTAGACTATAGCTACTAAAAACTGCTAGCTAATGTTATGACTGCCCCGCCAAACAATCTGCTGACATCAAAGGGCATCTGACTGCTCCGACTGTTAGAACACGAGTCTGACATTAAAATGTGTGTGGATGGACCAAAGAGTGCAAGCTCAGTTAAAATCAATCACTTTTAACAGCCACTTGACTTGAATTTCATATTGGCTGCAACAGAACAGCACTGTGTGACCTCTTGTCGCTCAGTATTGTTGTATGTTATTAATTGTTAATGCCTGAGAATCAGCTCTGGAGATAGAGGATACAACAAATACCCTTGAGTGATATTCCCGTGGGGTTTTGTTGTGCTCAGGAGAGAAGAATTATACTATTGACTGCTATTTTGAAGTGTTGTGTAATGACGTAATGTGTGTGAGAATGGAAGAGTAAAGAAGATGGATGAAGTTTCGCTACTCCTGTCTGTGTTTCTTTGCTAAATTATCCCTGAAGGACACCACAAGTTGGTATGTACACTGTCAAATTGGATATTTTTATATAAGAGCTTTATGTAACTCATTATTTTTAATAGTGCAGGGCAGTTTAAAACTCCAAACAACCATGCTCAACAATACTGGGTGTTTTTCTTTTTGTGTGTATCATTATTTGCTTGTGTGCTTGTTACTGAGAAAAAAAGAAAAAAAAACATTTGTACAGGCTACCATTTAAAAATGTGTTATCAGTAAGATGTTTTAAGTATTAAAGAAATTGATTAATACTTGATCTAACAAAATATTTGCATTTCAAATAAACTATTCAGTCATGACAACTATTGGGATAGTTAACACTTCTTATTAAAGGGGTCAGGAAGTGAGCAATCTAATTTTCCTTGAGCCTTTAACATATAAGAGGTCATCATACTATAAGAATATCCTACGTTTCAGAACTGAAAACTTCCTTGTTAGTCTAAAACTAACAACTAACAACTAAAACCTTTTTTATTATTATTATTGTTACCAAGCCCAGCGAACGACTCATTGTGGGATGTGCCTATAGGTGAAAGACCATCCCTGCAGAAGAATATCAACGCCTACTTCATCATTGGAACTTTGGCCCTGCCCACTAGCATGTTAGTGAGATGATGAGGAGATGAGAGCAAAACAGGACGGACAACAAATAACATTACCTTCCAAAGGATTCTAATGCTAGGAATGTGTGTATGTTATTTATTTTCAACAATGTGAATGTCTCAGTTGAGCATTATTTATTTGTATCTCATTTCACTGTGGATTGTTTGGTAAATCAGTCACAATTTTAGAGCACATTTTGCGAACAGACTTTTACGATATGGCTTCGAAAGTATTGCCACAACAACATAAAGTAACCATGTTAATTCTAATGCCTGATCTGTGACCAGTGATTTCTGATATGTATTGATTTATGTACGGGCAGATGTTCTTTGTCTATGTGTCAGTAAATCAAACCAGTGACTAAATGGTCAACTTCACATTATTTGTCTTAGTAGGCTGAAAATAATCAGTTATTTAAACTGTGATTAAATAAAGCGATCAAAGAACACTCCCTTTGCAATCTCTGGAGCTGTTAAACAAACAGAAGGAGAACAGTACTTGCCTGACTGCATTGTGCCAAGTGTAAAGTTTGGTGGAGGAGGGATTATGGTGTGGGGTTGTTTTTCAGATGTTTGGTTTGGCCCCTTAGTTCCAGTGAAAGGAACTCTTAATGCTTCAGCATACTAAGAAATGTTGGACAATTTCATGCCCCCAACTTTGTGGGAACAGTTTGGGGATGGCCCCCAGTGCACAAAGCAAGGTCCATAAAGACATGGATGAGCAAGTTTGGTGTGGAGGTGCTTGACTGGCCTGCACAGAGTCCTAACCTCAACCCGGTAGAGCACCTTTGGGATGAATTCGAGCGGAGACTGTGAGCCAGGCCTTCTCATCCAACATCTGTGCCTGATCTCACAAATGCGCTTCTAGAAGCTTCTAGAATCAAAAATTCCCATAAACACACTCCTAAACCTTGTGGAAAGTCTTCCCAGAAGAGTTGATGCTGTTAAGGCTGCAGAGGATGGACCAACTCCATAATAAACCCTATGGATTAAGAATGGGACTCATTAAAGTCCATGTGCATGTAAAAGCAGGCGTCCCAAAACTTTTGGCAATATAGTGTAAATATTAGTGCATTGAATATGGTGACATGAAACTATTGTTACTTTACTACTATTAAATATTGTTACATTTTATATTAGCCTACACAGTTAACAAGTTTAAATAGATGTTGGTCATATTCAAGTTTTTCATTCATTTCTAACACTTGTGTTCATTTTTAAGTGAAGTACATTTATAGGTTTCTAACTAACAGCCACAGCACGAATTCCAATAGCAGAAAGGAACCATTGATCCTTAATGAAAAAGCGCAGTTGGGTACCTCTTGTTTATCTGTCAGAAAGCCTAACTAAAACATTTGAATAATAAATTTATCACACCGTGATTTCACTCTATAATGTGAATTCATACGCTTTATAAGTGGTCATAGCTGTCAGAGTTTAAATCCTGAGAATATGGATTCAAGCCCCTGTTTAACATGGTAGCTGATTTAAAATAAGGCAATCTTCCATGAAACTCTCTTCAGAGCTGCAGTATGTTCAAATATTTTATGCTCTCCAAACCGTGCAAGAGCATCATTCAGGTAAGCTTAAGTTTGAGTTTTAGCTTCAATTCCATTTTGATGCATATGTCACACAAATATATTATATTACTTTGAACTCTCTATATGTCACTATATTTCACACAAAATATCAATGACCGGTATGTTTGACAAGACATCTTTAGTTGCCCTGACAATAATATATTGGCTTAATAAGACCTGCTATAAGTAGCTTTGCAACTACATGTCATTAGAGTTTTAGTATAGAATGTATGCTTAATATCTGCTAATAATACTTTATTTTGATGCTCCCTCAACAGACATTACTGACTACAAATAACGCTGCATGTCAACTTATTTACTAACCCTAACCTAAAAGTCTATTAATATTCTGAGAGTTAGTTGACATGTAATTAAAATTGAATGAGAGTTAGTTGACATATACAGAATATTAACAAAGTTACTTACAGTTAGTAGAATGTCTAAAGTTGAGTATTGAAATAAAGTGTATTAGATCAATGATTCAATGATCTAATATTTGATTTCCACCTATTCTGGAAATAATATGTAATATGTTCTCTGTATTTCTCTTTGAAAATGTATAGAAATATAATACCACCAATTTAACACCATTGGTGGCAGTTCTTTTAGCTCTAGTACTTGTTAAAAAGAAAATGGACATGAAAAATGATCAAAGATGATGCTGAATTAGAGAGTTAAATGTGTTCCTTAACGATTTGACCTTTGATCTGAAAAGTAATGAAGACGTTTGTTTCCCAAATAGTGGATTCAGCCTCAGTGCAGATTTCATCTTACCATCCCATGGCAAAAGGCCTTTGACACTATAATGCAGTCCACCTGGGAAGACCTGCTCCGACTGTGCCAAGCTTAGTGGGACAAGGAGAGAAGCATGTGTTTCCCATTAGGGGATTTATTTCTTGCCAAGAACATTTCAAAGGCGAGCAGATTGAAATTTTGATGATGATAAAAATAATATTTTTAGTAATAAAGCAATCAACGTATAGAGCTCCATTTACTCCGAATACTCAGCACCTATCTATCTATCTATCTATCTATCTATGACGATACCACAGTCGTGCTCTTGATTGAAAATATGTGAATATATTCCTGATAATTCAAGGTCCTCTCCTGCTCTGTCTCTGGCTGAGCAATTTATTCACATTTGTATTGATGAATAAGAAGATCAAAATCAATATTCGGCTGAACTCCGAGTCCAAAGTGCACTGAAAAAGCTTTTTTTATAATTCTGGCTGGCTACCTCAGGCTTTTATAGACATGGGCCTTTAAGTGAGATGCTTAATTCTCTCTGCATTAAACCCGAGTGAACATTTTAATGAGATTTATTGGTCAGACTTATCCTGTCCATTGCACTTTTTAGGAGTGAACCTTTGTTTAGCACACAACCCTGTAGACTGGAAACCATGTATCTTAGCAATTGCCTAGTAACACCATAGTAACTACTTTGAATGCTTCAGCAACCACCTGGTAACACTGTAGCAGCAATCTTCCACGACACCATATAAACCACATTAGCAACTACCTAGCAACCACCCAGAACACCATATCAACCACCTAGCAACAACCCAGAACACCATATCAACCACCTAGCAACAACCCAGAACACCATATCAACCACCTAGCAACAACCCAGAACACAATAGAAACTGGCTAACACCTAAAACCATTCAGAATGTGTACCAGAATGTCTACCCAGAACATCATATCAACTTCCTAGTAACACCCTAGCAACCATCCAGAATGTAGCTACCTTAAGCAACCACACCGAACAAAATAGAAAATGCTTAGTAACACCAAAGAAACTACCCAGACACTATGTCAACCATCTAGCAATGCCTTACCAACCCTCCAGAAACACTTTAGAAACTATAGCTTTCAAAATTCAAATCTTTTCAAAAAGATTTGTGGTATCACTTTAGAATAATGGTCATTAGGTAACATTAGTTAATGTATTAACTAACACAAATTAATCATGAGCAGTACATGTGTTCCTGTATTTGTTAATCTTTGTTCATCAGCTGTTAATGGTTTGTTCATGTTAGTTCACAGTGCATTAACTAATGTTAACAAGATTTTAATAATGCATTAGTAAATGTTTAAATTAACATTAACAAAGATAGATAGATGCTTTATAAGTGCAGGTCATTATTAGTTAATGTTAACTAATGTAGTTAGTTAACATTAATATGTTTTTCCTGATATGTTTTGGGGATTTATAGGTGTTGTATTTCTTGTTGTGTTTTTATTCATTTTGATTGTGTGCTTTTTCTGGGCGAGTCAGAGAAGCCCAACAGCCAAGATCAAAAATGTAGTTTAATAATAGATTAAATTTCACTAAATCCTACCCTAACACTTGGAATATGTGGCACATGTCGCATGGGATAATTCTATGATACTTCTGCCTCTTTTTAAAAAGATTGACGCTGGTTGCTATTCACTGCCATTGAGTGCGAGAGGGACATTTAAAAAAAAAACAACAACAACAACAACAAAAAAAAAACTAAAAAGGCATTAGAACAACAACTGGGTGAGTAAATGATCAAGTAATTTTTATTTTAGGGTGAACTATCCCTTTAACAAACTTTCCTTTAGTTGTTCACTATAGCACAGAGCAAAAACAGTGCAAAAAATGCCTTCAAAGTGCTATGAAAAGGTCACCTCGGGTCATAACATCAATCTGTCAATATTTCAACAAAATAAATGCAGCTGAACCCACTATAAGGCTTAAGGGACACATATACTGCATGCTTATCTCAATAATGAATCAAACTGCTTGAGGGACATCTTTGCATAGAAATGCACAGCTGTATTTAGCTGTTGTCTCCGAGGAAAACACCACATGGCCAACCATCGCAGTTGAAGTTGTTACATTTCAAGAGCACTTGTATTTATTCTTTCGCTGTAGCTTAACAAGATCCTTGATATAAACACCCACAACGGTTCATATGACGACGGCTGAATGTGTGGATGTAAATAGAGCAGACATTCTTTCAGAAGGTTCATTACCATACCGAAGAATCCTGCGAGGCGCAAGGATGTCTGTGGAGGGATTGCAGGTTCATTTAGTTCACGTCAGGTTCAACTAGGAGTGAGATGAATTTTGTTGCATTGCCTTGACTCAGTTTTATGAGTAAGACACGTTTGTGTGTGAAATACAATAGTTGTCTTATTTTGGTCCATCATGCATCACTGCCACTGATCTATTGAGTTACATAATTTCTTTGGCTAGTCTGCTGTAAGAACGGCAAATATATTTGATGACTAGTTGATTTTTAACCCTTTCACGCATAGAGTGAAATAGCATTTTCTCGCATATGCATGGGTTTTTTATGGCAGTGCACATAAGCCTCTACAGTGGACCCTAGTGCACCCACCTATACATTGCCACCAAATGACAAGCCGTTGTGTGTCGTAGCATCAAAACTCATAACATCAAAAAGTAATCTGATTATGTAATGCACGCTAGTTGTAATGCATTACTTTACCCGTTAAATCAAAAAGTAATCTGATTACGTAACACACGTTACTTGTAATGATTACTTTACACCTTACATCAAAAAGTAATCTGATTACGTAACGCACGTTACTTGTAATGCGTTACTTTGCTACTTAAATCAAAAATATATCTGATTATGTAATGCAAGTTACTTGTAATGCATTACTTTTCTCGTTACATCAAAAAAGTAATCATATTATATAATGTATTTTACTTGTAATGCAAAATCTTTACTTGTAACATCAAAAAATGTATCTGATTGCGTAACTGATGTTACTTGTAATGTGTTAATTTACTCCTTACATCAGAGGTCTTCAACCCTGCTCCTGGGGACCCATTGTCCTTCAGAGTTTAGCTCCAACCCTACTCAAAGACAGGTGAAGCTAATCACGCTCTTCAGGATCACTTGTTGAAGGTGTGCTGAAGCAGGTTGGAAATAAACTTTGCAGGACAGTGGGTCCTAACCCTAACCCTGACCCCAGTGGGTCCTCTGCCTTACATCAAAAAGTAATCTGATTACATTATGTGCATTACTTGTAGTGCATTACCCCCAACACTGCTCAATTCAGGTGTGATTGAAAACATCTCCTCACTAGGTTTTCTTTGAGGAGTGCTATGCTAGAAATGTGTCCATCTTGAACATAATCAGAATTATCAGATAATAAGGGTAAATCGACATACTCTGTTAGACTGGAGTAATCTGATAATCTGATCTGATTGGATGAGAGCCGTGCAATATTTCCCCAGTATAAGCACTTTAAACGTTTCACCATAAATGTTTTAAACATATAAAAAAATTAAAAATAAATGCATCTGTTGTGTCACAAAATATATTTTTAAGAGTTTTTAGACGAAAGTGGAGTCATATCAGTGTGCGGACATCACATTTGTTTTTTGCTTTAGTTATTTATTTTGTCCTGCACCTGAGCCCTGTTTGGGTTTGAGGAATGTGCACATCTTTTTTGTATTTTTTACCCCTAAATCTACCCATCACAGAAAACTTTCTGCATTTTTACATTTTCAAAAAAAAATCTTTTACATTTTACATTTTTCGATTTATAGGCTGTTTTTCTCATGGGGACCAAAATATCCCCACAAGAACAAAGATTTTGGATATTTCCATCTGTGTGAGGACATTTTTCCCCATAATGTGGGTTTTACCTGAACCACACACACACACACACACACACACACACACACACACACACACACACACACACACACACACACACACACACTAGGTGCTACTAAGATGTTTTGTTCAGCTCCACTCAAGGTGCTTTAGTACAGTGTGTTCTCTCTGCTAATGCAGACAGGAAAATGGGTGCAAGTTTTAAAAAAATGACAGCTGCCATCAGAGATAAGGTAATTGAAATGAAAAAATGCATAGAACAAGTTAAGATCAAAGCAAGAGCCAGAGACAATTTCTGCAGGGAAGCCCTTTCACTGTTACAGCATTTCCCCTTTCGATGCCTCTAATATTTCAGTCCGTTGTTACTTTCATATTTTCATTTCACATCAGCCCCACTTGACTTGGAAAAGTGGCTGGAACTCAGATCCATCCCATTAAAAATGCATTATCCAACTCCCTCCAAAGCATTATCCACTGAGTACTGCTGCAAATCCAGTGCCAACATCACTGAACAACAAAGTCTGAACATGCAGCTTACATTTGGCCTGAAATATGAGAATGAGAAAATTGAACATATAGGTATTATGGAAAATATTGCTCATAACACTGTATTTGTTAAAACCCTTGCAGAAAAGTAATTAGACGTGTTTTTTGTTGTTGTTGTTTTGTTTTATTGTGATTCAGTGATGGCATCACTTATTGTGAGCGTAAGAGACTTAAAAAAAAAAAAAAAATTGGTAGTGTATATTTTATGGTACTGAATATTTATTATATGCACACATGGTAATGACAAATCTAAGAATATTTCTATAATGCCAATGTTTTCTGGATTGTTGCGTTACCGTCTCAAGTAAAATGACCTGATATTATGGTCATTTCAGGTCTATGGGATTTATGTCATTGCAAGTGGAAATGGAAACATTTAGAAAAGTAATAGAAGTAATAGAACAGTAGCACAAAGTAGCACTAGACAAGGTATGTTTTCAAAACAGTTTTTTAAACTCAACATGAGGCCATGTACTGTTGCATATTCATAAATTAATTTTAAAGCAATTTTAGACACAACCAATGTTGATGATTCACCGTATATCATTTGTTGTGATTAAATGCCATATGTTTCTTCTATAACAACAAATGCAGAGGCTCGTAAAGAAAGCTAACATCTGCCTGGGCATCAAAGTCAAGTTGTCAGAGCCACAATGACTTTAGTAAAACTCTCAAATCCTCCTTAAGCCATGTATTCTGTTAAGCTGTGATCATTGTTTGCCGGGATATAAAACACTTTTGTTAGCAGTTCAGATCAACTTTAGCAAAGTTACGTTAAGTCTGAAGAAACTGTCTTTATGCTGCCAAGAGTTAAATGTTATATCTCAAGGTAGTCAATAAAACCACCCAGATTTTGAAAAACATTTTGCAGGAATAGTTATTTTTAATTAAAGGTGCAGTATGAATGTTTTGCCGCTAGATGTCGCTTATTTAAAACAACAACAAGGCGTAGTTTGATGGTGCCATGAATGAACGTGGAATCATG
Source organism: Gobiocypris rarus (assembly GCA_023029165.1). Classification (NCBI taxonomy): domain Eukaryota; kingdom Metazoa; phylum Chordata; class Actinopteri; order Cypriniformes; family Gobionidae; genus Gobiocypris; species Gobiocypris rarus. The sequence continues at coordinate 34,635,547 of CM040911.1, read as the reverse complement.
GAAGGTGTCGTCTTCACCTCCAAATCTAATGGAAAGCAATTTGATGGGACTCAGGCAGAAATCATATTTATATTAAAGTGTTATTAACTCTTTCCCGCCAGCATTTTTTTTAAGTTCCCAGCCAGCAGCAGCATTTTTGATCATTTTCACAAAAATGCCTCCACTTTTAAACAAACAAAAACGGTTTATGTTAGCTTAATGCATTATTTTCTATCAACACTTGAATATGGGTAAGTTTAATTAAAAAAACAAAATTTTGAGCAAAATTACATTTTTGTAAAAGACTACATCCAGATCAGATTCAGAACGATGATCAAACACAGATGGAGTAGATCGAGTCCATCAACACCCCTAAAGCTTCACAGTCCTATAGCTAGTCCTGGGTTAACATTTCAAATATATATAACATAGCTGTTTGTGAATGTAAAACTATTATTGTAAGTGCACAATAAATCAAGTTATCGTCTCCTAAAAGAAAGAATCGATTCTAAACTGCCTGAAACGAGTTGTCAACAATTCCAATCTCACCTCTGTAACTAATGTTGCCTTCACTTGCAATCGGAAATATCCTACTTCCCACTTCTGAAGTTGTGATTACAAGCTCATCACGTTCAAATTTAGAGGGTGTTCATGTCCATTTTTTTATCTAGACAATTCGAATTTACAATAGCACATTAAGACATTCACCGTTCCTGGCTGGTGGAATGATCTTCCTACCTCCATCCGGATGGCAGAATCACTGTCATCATTCAAAAGACTGCTAAAAACTCACCTCTTCCGTGAGCACTTAATCTTATCATAAAACATTTTTTTATAATATCTATTTAAAATAGATAAAGTCTATTTCTCTTTTAGTCCCTCCCTATTCTAGCTTAAGGTTACTCTATGTAATGTCCAAAACTTGCTATTTAAGGCACTTTTTTGCGTTTCTTCACCTATTCATGACCGATCGCTTCCTGTACTCCTCAGTTGTAAGTCACTTTGGATAAAAGCATCTGCTAAATGCATAAAATGTAAATGTAAGACAGCAATACCTACGGAGGTTTGTAACAAATTTGTGCAAAGCCTGCCTATGGTTTTTATTGTGAACAACGTCTACTTTGATGAGCCCGGTCACATGAAAATGAGTATCAATAATACGAGTGTGCAACCCAGTTCAGGAGCGTATGTGTGGTTGTTTGGGTAGCTGCTGTGTTAGCAGAATGTTAAACTGCCTGTTGTGTTTATTCGCAAAGTAACATAAAACTCCACATAAAATCCTTAAATGGTTAGTTCAGGCTAAAATGAAAACGCCACAGGCTTCTTTAGCCCATCGATACACAGTGATACAAACAGTAATGATAACGTTAGTTTTTCGCATGCATATGATACGCACTTTTGCACGACACAAAGTGCGTATCATATGTACACAAAAAACTTATTTTGGCGTATACATTCCACGACATTGCACACTTTATTGACACGCACCCACATGAAAAATAGTATATTATAGTAAAATTACTCTGGTAAATAGTATACTGTTTTTGAACCATTCTTTATATACTACAATAAATTAACAAAGTGTAGTAAATACTACAATATACTACAATATACTACAATTTACTGTAGTATATTTACTATAGTATGGTTCAAAAACACTATAGTATTTACTAGAGTAATTTTACTAGTATTCTATAACATACTATAGTATTTTTTCATGTGGGCATTCTGTGATTGTGTTGACTTTGATCCACCCTCAAACACTGAAACACTGTAGTTGTAGCTGAGGCCTCGAAGAATTAGATTTGTCTAGAAATTATATGGTAAAACGTTATCATTACTGTTTGTATCACTGTGTATCGATGGTCTAAAGAAGCCTGTGGCATTTTCATTTTAGCCAATTTAAGGATTTTATGTGGAGTTTCATGTTACTTTGCGAATAAACACAGGCAGTTTAGCATTCTGCTAACTTAGCAGCTACCCAAACAACCACACATACGTCCCTGAACTGGGTACGATAAGATCTAATCAAGAAAGTGAATGTTCATTTTCTGTTCTTTGTCAGTTTGCAGCACATTTGTCTTCTGTCTGGTGTTAGATAGCTGCTGCCTCAGATAAATCAACCTGTTCAAAAGGATGTGTGCTGATAACGCTGTTTAGGCCAGCCAGTTTTAATTAGCACTTGGTTTACACTCAGCGTAACTCATTACAAATTCAGCAGTGTTCGAAAAAGTTGAGGTACTGCTAACAAAACGGCTCAAAATGTCCCGGAGGACTGGATTTTGTTATTTTAAACCACTTCAAAGAGAAGAATGCATGCTTCCAGTATTTGTTGTGATAATTGCTCAGCCTCCTACATTTTCGTTATTTTATATAAAAATCGCCAGTGCTGGTACATTTGTATAAATTTGGTACTTTTACAACATTATTGCATGGATTAGAAATGATAAAGGGGTATAGTAAAATGTTATAAGTGTAAAAAAATACACTTGCCAATGCCTTATAGCCACAGCTATAATTACTTACAATGTGTATATTTTATTTATGCCTTATTATTTTGAAGATAACCATGCTAATGCTGTGCAAGACATTTTGGGCTGTTATTCATGAAATGAGTTTGCTTTATCCAATAATGGAAGATGGAAGAGGTAATATAAGAGACTACAGCAGACTGCATTTCCCTTCACCAGGAAACCATCAACGTGAGGTTTTCAAACTCAGACTTATAACTGCTGACACACCTCATTTTCCTCTCATGTTGTCTCAGATAAGTCCATGGGATCCCGAGCGTGGATTTTAAAGCATTCATAGACATGGACATTAAATAATTTATGCCTCAGCTAAGAGTGCAATAGTGGGTCACTGTTAACATCAGTAATTCGTGACATGAAACCCAAAAGCTCAATTTATACTTTCTTTGACCAAGTCTTCTCTTTGGCTGCACCGACACTCCAGTCAGCATGTTCTCTCACACCAGGTGCCACTTCAAATAATTTGCATTATACTTAGTCACTATATATGTTTCTATCACCTTGCTTTTATGCACATTTGAAGTATCGCATCAGAAACGAGTGATGGAAATGACAAAAAAAAAATTTTTTTTGGGGGGGGGGTCATTATACTTGCTTGAAGTGGTTTTTGACTTGTGCGAAAATGATGTTCACGCGAATAATGAGAGATGGAAACGCATTTGCCGTCTTTTTTATAACTGTTGGTCCATTACGCCTCATTATACGTGTTTTCTTGGTTTTCTATGGGAGGAAAGCTCTTAACGTGTTAATTAAATGTGCAGCGTTCACATTCTAGACTTTTCTGCTTTTCTGTTCATTGTATGCTTTATTAGTTTGGTGTTTACCAAGTTTGGTCTTTTAATACCACTTTCTTAAGCCACGTTAAGCGTTTTTCAATGTTAAGGTTAAGCTGAGGGAGTTTTATTTACTGTTGGTTTGGTTACTAGGTTATCAATACCACATTCATTCACTTGAAGAACTTGATGGAAATGCTCCTAATTCGCATTTTTTGATTTTTTGCAAACTTTGAAAAGATTTGCTTCACATTTCGATGGAAACCAAGCTATTGACAGTGTTGGGGAAAGTTATTTTTAAAACAATACAGCGTTACTCCCTAAAAAAATTAACTACTGTGTTACTTTTTATGGAAAGTAAGGCGTTCCATTACTTTGGTGTTTTAGTTTTTATCACCTTTGCTAAGCTTGCTTGTTTCTTCATCTATAAAATAAAAAAGCAAAAAAAGAAGCAAATGTGATGTTTAACTTCAGTGATGCAAAGATCTGTTCGCCCATGAGCATCTGAAAACGAGGTGCGTTCAGGCACATTGTTGGCTTGTTGTTATTTTAAGAAACTGAAAATGACAGTGTCATTGACCAAAAAAAACCTGGTCAATAATGCAGTATTTTTGGTGTTATTTAAAGGGCATGTCATATACTATTACAATTACTATACAATTTAGTAGTATGTCATATACTGTAGGAGGGTGCACAGCATGAGTACGCTCTGCTTATTACACACACAGGGACCTGTAGCAGCACACAAACATTTTTCCTGGATTCTTCTCTGGAAAAGCATTCAGTCTTTCCATTTGCAAATTCCGCCATGTCAATATACCAATCCCCCATGGTGTGAGTGCAACTGGCAATTAAAGGAAATGGGAGATGATTGGTTTATTGCACGTTACTCTTAAAACACACCTGATTCATTAAGAGACTCTTAATGAACCCTTTTGGACAATGCACCTGGCGTGCTGACCATTTTCTGTCGTTAAACTAGCAAAAGTGGATTCGAACACGCCCTAAGGGCACCTGCGCCATGTGCTTCAGACCATGTGCTTAGATCGTTAAAATAGGGCCCTAAGGGGAGAAGACAGACCACTCATATAAAAATGAATGGGAGAAACCATAATGCTCAATGTGGCAGCTGTAGTCCCACCTCAGTCTTTTTGAAAGAGACATCACCTGTTTGTTTAGTCTAGAATGTGCAAACACGCTTGCCTATAATGGTGCGATTTGAACCCAAGTAGCACAATTTACCATATTCTATTGTTTTCAGATTTCAAATGTTACCAAGTGATCTGACTGACTTTGCCTTAAAACCCTTTTTAGGTCTTATTCAAACCTTTATTTTAACAGTGTAGAACACACAACAATTAACACTTCAAGATGTATTTTCATATTTACTCAGTGCAGCTAAAATATTTCAGGAACATCTTGTTTATGGAGAGTCCGTTTACAGAAACTAGCCATTTTGTCATTATGACACTCACACAAGTCATTAATAATGAGTGCATACATGTTTGTTCCTTTTTATAGACCTAAAGATGTCTATAAAATGTTTTACAACAATATATAATAAAATAAAAAAAATAAAAAAACATAATCTCTACTACGAGGGAGCCAATAGAAACCAGTTCATAGAAAAGGAAAATATATTCTTAAATGACTCTGGACATGGGCAATAAAGCCCAGCTAGTCCAACCACTGATGGGTTCCAGCATAGTGTTCATATTACTGATGCACTGTAATATTAACATTAGGAGACATATCAACCAGCAGGCTGCTGCGTTTCCATAATGACTCCTAGTGGATAGAAAGAGCCATATATCACTTAGCACTGCACTAAAATACCAAAGCAGGGCTGTATTGTTTTTCAAAGCGCCCGCATGACTATAATACTGATAAAAATACACAATAAAAGTGGTAAATAAAGCAAAGATTATTGGAGTATGTTTTACAACAAAGTTATATTTCATTCTTCCTACTTCAAAATTGTTCAAAAGTAAATCCTACACCCATTTTTTTCAGATTTGCATATAATACCTAAATAAAACAGGTGTGTACCTTAAGTTGGATTTAAAATGTATTTATTACATTTTATAATAATAATATAACTTTATTTATATAGCACTTGTAAAGCTTCTTAGCACAAAGTGTTTCACAAAAGGGGAAAAAAGTACAAAACCAGCAACATAATTGGTAGATCAAAAAAAGAAGAAAATGAAGAAGATATGAGTGGTGCTCTTCCTCCATGCAAAACTTTCCACTACGATGCCACAGTATTGTACATAGTTGCCAAGATATTCTGTGTCCAATCCATCATTTAAGGGTTGACCTCAAGAAAGGTGCGATCATCTCAGGTGGTCTTGATTTCATGCTCTACACTGTTTTAGAAAAAAAATATATAAAAAAATAAGAAAGATTTTGGAAATATCTAGGCCATGGGACTATACAGTACAGCCTTTGAAAAGGCTCTGAGGGCCTAGCCTAGATCTGCAATCTGCATGGAGTAGGTATGTGTGTATGTGTCAGCTACCTGCCTAAACTGAGTGAACCAGTGCACTAGAAGAGACTCCCCATTGACTGTGTGACAGTATGCCAGTGATATGATGAATGGGCTGTTTCTGTGTCATTTAATTACTTGCATTTTCAACTTGCTGGAGCGCAATCATAATATTACCGAAAGGAACAAAGGAGGAGTTACGATTTTTAGAACAAGGGGATTGATAGGGATCAAATAATAATGGATTATTTCTTGGTTCCACAAAGTGCACAGATCAAAATTGGATTATTCAATCAATCATATGAAACACAGGGCAACTCAATTAGTGCTAAATGGAATGTAATTTTAAACGATGGAATAGATAGGTCCTTCAGTTGTTACCCATAATTAATGTTCGTGTCCCAGGGTATGACAGACAGCAGGACTGATGCTTGCCTATTATATCTGAGTGGTGTCCTCAGGGAACTGTTCTAGGCCCCATAATGTTGTAAGAAAACACATTTGTCAGCAAATGTCACCCTTTTTGCAGGGTTCAAACCAAGGAGGACTATAAACCCTGGAGAAAACTATTCATTAGCATTAGTAGGTCTGTACACAAGTGTTTTTAAACTAATCACCTGAGCTGTAAATGCCATGTGAATCATTAAGTCACAGTTGCTTCAGTAACGACTACCTTGAAGTGTGATGTCAAAGGCAGACAGGGAAGTAATTTGTCAATTTCATGCTATATGCTCATTATAAATATATGCCTCCACTTACATTTCTGCAAAAAAGGCAGTAAAATGGCAACAAATATATTGCTTTTCACATAAATGATGATTACAGGGGCAGATTCATTATTAATAAAGATTTATTTTTGCATGGTTCCTTGCACAAAACTTTGTTATGACCTCAAAACGCTGTTACCATAGTGCATGATTTGTAAACTAATACATTTCCACATTTGTATCACATAACCAGCTCCATTTATGTGGCTTTTCTGGAAGGGTAAACTTGCTTTGTAACTCATTGCACTTGAGATGCGGAACGCAAGTCTCATGAAGATACGATAAAATAGCTCAATAACTTGTAGAAGCAAGCTGAATGGGCATGGTTGCTTCAGCAAATGTGTTTTATCTCATGTTTTCTTTTGTTAACACTATCAGCTGGTATTCGATCGATTTACTGTAGGTGGTACATTTTTTTTAAACACTTTTAGTGCCACTCACCAGATATTTCATTTCAGAACTGCCATGATACGTAAAATGATCAATGTAATAAAGGTTTGCCAGATTCACATGTATCTGTTTCGGATTAAACTGAACATGCTTTTAGCGCCAATTAATAGACATTGCACTTTGAAAGTGTTGTGAAATGTGCAAGAAGCAATGTAATATAATTTTGAAGAAATGACATGTGCGCATGTGTTCCAATGAGCCTGTGTTTTTTTTTTTTTTTTTAAGAGACTGCCAAAATATTACTGGGCCCTGGCAAAACATCTACTAAGTCTAATGACAATTTAGCAATAGTTTTTTGGCAGCAGAGTTTGTAGCTATGTTATCTACCAGCAGGGGTGGCCATGCTAACCTGTCAAACCATGACCCATTCAAACATCATATTTTCAGGGAATATTTAAAAAAAAAAAATTGACAATTAAATGTGAATTGTGGCATTTGTAGCAGCATATGCATCCGTGACCTCTCTTATCCTGTGAGAATGACAATATTGCTCACTAGCATGCAACACATGCTCTTATCGGAATGTGGTACTATAATGATCAAAAACAGAAACATTTTGTACCTCAGCCAACCATGCCGCTGGAACTTCCAAATCACACAAAGGCTGAGATTTATGACCCTCTTGTTTATCTGCAAAGGGCCATGCACTTAGGGAGACGTGGCTTTTCAATTGCTTTTCCTGTTCTGGTTTGTAAGATGAGTGTATCAATCTGAATTAGTCAGCAAATGTGTGCTGCAGTCTACTAAGTCTGTAAATTCGATGTGCCTCAGACATTTCTTATGTTGCACCATCTTGCATATAGTGTTGCAGCAATAGAAGGGCTTCTGTCAGGATTGTGTATGAATCATTTTACAACCCATCAACAAATCGGCAAGGCAGTCGTTTATAAAAATTCACAGAGTCATTAGCCGTCACTGCTCTAATGTAACCTCTGATTGAATTAAGATAACCAGAGAAAAAGCTTTGATCATGCAGAAAGAGAGAGGCATGTAGGCTGACATTCAAAAATCCAGATCTTCTCGCCCATCCATTTACACGAATGTTGTAAATGGGCAGTGAAAAGGTAATGTGAAAGGTATAAACATATAAGACGACACTGACGAATATCTAGTAATCCACAGAATGGCCCAGAATTACCAGAAAAATAAAAATCAATCAAATTTGGGGGTTGACATGATATCGCCACTTCACAAGTTCATATAATCCTTGAAAGTGTTAATCCTTGATAATGGTAGTTAATTAAGAGGATAGAAGGATTATAAAACATAGAGTTAGGATTAGGCTGAAAGGTCGAGGTTGGGCTGGTCTCATTGGCCCCTGTGCTGTAAAATTAACAGATTTTCCACTATTTTTGCAGAACTGGAAATATATATATATATATATATATATATATATATATATATATATATATATATATATATATATATATATATATATATATATATATATATTGTTGGTTTAAGTAAGTAACCCGGTTGCCTTAAAAATTTGAGTTAATTGAAATTAAATATTATAATATCTGAACTATAACAAATCATGAAAATAATTTTTACAGTGCGTTTTCTAGGAAATGCAATGATTGTGCATTGATTTTTTTATTTTTATGTTATCGTAATATTATCAACTTCACATTTGCCCATGGAACATGACAGCGAACAAGCACACTGTAAAAAAATATTGTTGGTTTAACTTAAAAAAGCAAGTAACCTGGTTGCCTTAAAATTTTGAGTTCATTTAAATAAATAAAAATTAGTTAATACAATGAAGGAAATTGGTTTAATAAATAGAAACTCAAAATATTATTGTATCTGAACCACATAAATGTTGTGATAAATCACGAAAATAGCTCAATTTGGCATGTTTCACTGCATTATAACAACTAAAACAATTACACAATATGTTTACAAAATCATGATGTCATGATGTCAATTCTGAAACATGTTCATTGTATTAACTCAAATGTTAATTTCAATGTACCACAACATAACTCGCTACGCAACTAACATAAGAAAATCAACTAGCACGTCACAATCGTTTCCTGAAACCACAGTGACTTTGTCGCTCATCCATTATTCAACTGATGCTGGTTTAACAATGTATAACTGCCATTAATGGTTACTCAGATGGTGGAGTAATAACTTCTAATTAATCCGTTCAAGTTCAAATTAATGTCAGACGAT